>UFQX01001025.1:3756-86203 GCA_900497675.1 Arapaima gigas
AAAAAAATAAATGGGCCCCCCCCCCCCCCCCGGATGAAACAGTGCATTTTATTGCAGTGACCGATTTTCTTCAGTCATGAGTAACACTTTTAAAGAAAATAATGCGTGTTCAAAAAGGACTGTTCCTTTGCTCCTTGAACTTGAAATGAATGGAATGTAATAAAATGCTACTATTAAGGTACCAGCTATAAATTAAAAAAAAATAATAAAATAAAAAAAAATGTAACTATGGCTTCTTAGTCAGGTAATTCGAGGGGATCCAGCCCTCTCTCATCAAACCGCCACTCACATTTTTACAAAACCACCAGCCACTGGAGTTCTTCTCCAGCACTTCGAACAACGTGCCTTCCTTAAAGCCTGCGGTCTGCTCGTCTCCGTCAAAATCCGCCACGGCTATGAAGAGCTCCTCTTTGGTTGCGTCTTTAATAAGTGGCGGGAGCTTCTCCTTCGGTGGCTCAGGTTTCTCACTTTTGCCGAACTGCCTTGGACCTGGGCTTGCTTTGACTTTGGAATCTTCCTTGTCCTTGTCCTTAGGAGGCGTCATTCCAAAGGCCTTTGGTTTAGGAGGTGGAGGTCTGTTTTGAGGGGTGACAGCCTTAGGCTCAGGAAAGTCCTTCGGTGGGGCTTTAATTTCAGTAGGGCTTGAGGGTTCCACGGTCTTTTTGGGAGGAGGGGGTCTTCTGGGTGCCACCGCGGGCCTCTGTGGCGGCTCCTTCAGATTGGGGGCAGCTGATTTGGGAGCTTCTGGGCTGTCATGGCTGTGGCCATTCTGTTGCTTGGGTGGGCACCTTGGCTCCTCAGACCCTTTCCCATTGTTGAGGGCACTGCCATCCTGTTGGGTCCCCTCGCCACTCCCCCCCATCTCCGATGGTTTAGGAGGGCGCAGCTTCGCCCTCAAGTTGGTAATATCCACCTTGTTTTCAGGTGGAGCATCAGGTCGGACCACTGGGGCAGGCTTCGGCCTAAGTATAGGCTTGGGCTTTGTGAATGGTGCTGGCTCAATCTTCTCTTCTGGTGGCTCAGGCTTGGTCTTGGCTGGCTTGGCTACCGGCTTCAGGTTGAACTTCTTCACCTCCTTTGCTGACACGTTGTGACCACACTCAAGGCCCATTTCATTCCGGAGGTACAGCTGTTTATTCTTGTCTTCTCTTTTTGACTCCTGGGGCTTATCAGGCTTGAAGGGAGGTGCCTTAGGTGGGGCGAGGGGCATGATGACCCCAGGGGCAGGGGGCTTTGGGGGCAGAGCCTTGGACAGGTCCAGCTTTGGTTTCTCAGTAACTTCCCCCTCCAAGCTCTTGTTTATGGATTCCCTCCGTGGTGGGAGTGCAGGTTTCTCCTCTGCTGGGGGTGTAGCTGGAGCAGGAGGCAAGGGTCCTGCGAAGGGGCTGGAAGAGTTGTTCTTTGTGGAGCTTGGCTTCCACTCTCTCAGCTTGGGGCGGGCTGCTGAGTCACTGCTTATGGATGGCTCATCAGGAAGTGGCTTGGACCAGCTGTCATCTGCACCCAGGCTGACGGTAGCACCATCATCCAGCTTCATCTGAGCTATTTCACCGGGCAGAGGAGCCAGGAAGTTTGGCCGGGAGGCACTGCTGGTCTTCTTATACTTGTCTATAAACGTGACGGGTGCCCAGCCTTCCTTGTCATCAATCTGAATGTACCACCAGCCGCTAGAATTCTTCTCGATAACCTAACAAACAAATCAGCAGGCCATTAAAATTTTCACATGAAGAAGAGCTTTGTCTAATACCAAATACACACACACACACACACACACACACACACACACACACACACATTCAATATCAGAAATGACAGAAGCTCATGACATTGAAGGTATTGGTGGAGGAGAAAAGAGCCTTGAAAGAAAAACTACTTTTAACAATTGTACAAAAGAAAATAAAATTCCATCAGTTGCAGGTATAAAAAAGGGACATATGTTCCCACAAACAAAATCCTAATGAGATGAACCAAAAAACTCCTTGTTATTTGTGGAACAAGCTCACTAATCCCATGACTCAACTGAAGAATCCATTCCATTCGTTATTCTTTGCTGCTTATTCCAGGCAGGGTTGTGGCAGCCGGGAGCTGATCCCACAATCACCAGTCTCAAAACTGGGCTGGGTAGCTTCACCTTAGATGCGATGTCAGTCTTTTACAGGGTGGCCACTGACACAGTCAAACTAACACACTATGGGCAAATAAGGGTGACCAAGTAGCCTGAAACAGATGTCTCTGAACTGTTGGAGGTAACCAGAGCACTGGGAGGAACCCCCACAGACACAGGGAGAACGTGCAAAACCAACACAGTCTGAACTGGATTCCAACAAATGCATTAACAGTGCAGGCACTGGGCCACCATCCCGCCCTGCTTGCAATAACAACAACTTTTTAATGTTCTACAGTTCATGATACTGCTGAATTTTTCAAGTTATAACAGAAATATGAATTTATCTTGTTGTTCCTTGTTTTAAAGAAATGATGGTGGCAGTAATATTTAAAGAGCTACACAGCTTCGCAGAGCATATCTACTCATATAAACAATAAAGGAAGCAGAAGTAATTACAGAACATAAGTGACGGTTAAAAAAATCACCTTTCTCTGTAGAACATAACTCATGACAGGAAGATGAAAACTCAGTTGAAACACCCTTGACAGCACGTCAAATGGGATTTAAGTGTAACTACAACTCAAGATCTCCCAGATATGGATCCGAGCAACAGCTCCATGACAAAGGCATGATATAAGAATCGATAATAAAATTGCTTGGAATACCAGGTTCTGAACTCGAGTATGTCGGCACCACTATGGGCTTGAGTGTGTGTGTGTTTGTGTATGCAGTCCTTTCACAAAGGGACTGGCTTTCCGATCCTTGACTCGCCATTTCTCACCTCTACTTTGACTCCAGCCTGGAAGCTAATTCCATCTGGGATGGTGGTCTGAAAGTCAGCAATAGTGTAGTACTCCTCCTCCACCTGAGGTGGGGTGGGGGGCTTGGGCAGGTTCATCCCTCGTGGCTAATGGCATGAAACAGATGTTAAAAATACAACAGATGACTAAACAGCACCTCATTGCTCAGCTGCAGCCATAACAACATCGTACAGGAAACGCTCCACTCACAATGGTGAGGTCACGGCGTGGTGGTGGCCTTTGTCTTGCTCCTGCTTCTGTTGAGAGAGAGTAAGGAAAAGGTGTGATGCCATATCACTCTTTTTAGATTTTCACACTTTGTGAGACTAACAGCAGAGCTCGAGGTAACAACACACAGATTAAAAAACAAAACAGACCTGGTTATAGAACCGTGCGAGTGATGCAAACTTGACAGGCGTTAATCAGTAAACCTCCTACAGATATTCTCCACTTACTCAGCAAGACTTTCATAAGCAGACTACTTAATGTTCCACAAACTTTATACTGATACATAGAAATAAACTGGTTAGGGCTCTAGATGTGTTCTTGAGAAACGGGGCTCTTAATGAAACAATGGAAACATTAATGCAGTATTTTGCATAAATAGAGGTTGAAAACTGCAGATGTCCAATAATAACATAATACAAAACAGGCCAGTTATACCCTTAATAACAGTGAATTAACACAGAACATAAGTCTATTTTATGGAAAACAAATATAAAGTAAAATAAAAATATAAAGTAAAAAAGAGTTATATTTGATTTTTTTTTTAATATAGTAAATGATTCACTTCAGCTCTTCACTTAAACCTGCACGCCGACATCCAGATTGGTATACAGATACAAATAACCAGATACAGTGCCTGTAAAAAGAATTCACCCCCCCTCCCCCCGTGAACTTTTTGTTGCTTTATTGTTTTACAATTTTCAATCACAGGGGATTTAATTAGGATTTCTTGACACTGATGATCAGAAAAAGACAAATGTCAAAGTGAAAACGAATGTACAAATTAAACTATTTTTATTACAACTATTAAATGCAAAATGATTGCCTAAGGATTCACCTCTTTAGTATGACAAACCTTACTTGCCATTACTTGCCAATTGGGTTTTAACGTCACAGAATTAGTTAAATGGAGGTCACCTGTGTGCAGTCAAGGTGTTTCAAGTGACTCTAGCATAAATACACCTGTATCTAGACGGTCCAACTACTGGTGAGGCAGTTTCCTGGGAAAAAAAAAAAAAAAAATCGAGAGCATGAAAAACCAAGCAACTTTGTGAGAAGGTTACTGAAAAGTACCAGTCAGGATGGATTCAAGAAAATTCTGAATATCGCCCAGGAATACAGCTAACTCAATCATTTAAAAAATGGGAAGAGTATGGCACAGCTCTAAATCTTCGAGCAGGTCATCCTCAAAAATCGAAAGGACCGTGCAAAGAGGGCACTAGTGTGAGAGGCCACCAAGAGAACAGTCACAGCTCTGAAGGAGTTACAAGCTTCTGTGGCTCAAATGGGATAAACTGCGCATATAAAAATTGTTGCCTGGGTGCTTCACCAGTCGCAGCTTTATGCCAAAGAAAAGGCCACTGTTGAAAACCTCATATCACATCTTGGCTCTAGTTTACCAGAAAGCATGTGGGAGATTCTGAAATGATGTGGAAGAAGGTTCTATGGTTTGAGGAGACCAAAATTTAGTTTTTTGTTATCATACTAAACGGTATGTTTGGGTAAGCTAAATACCGCACATCATCATAACACACCATCCCCACAGTCAAACATGGTAGCAGCATCATCTGTGGGGATGTTTTTCTGCAGCAGGCCCCAGATTGCGAAAGACAAGAGTAAAATGAATGCAGAAAAATACGGGGAAATCCTCGAGGAAGCCAGGCGACATTCTGCAACAGAACTGCGACTTGGAAGAACATTTATTTTCCAGCAGGAGAACAACCCCAAACAAAGTCAAAACTACACAGGAATGACATAAGAACAACAATGCTAAACATCCCACACCTCATTACAACTGAGAATTTGTGGCTGGACTTGAAAATAGTTGCTCACTCGAACTTGACAGAGTTTGAGCAGTTTTGCAACAAAGAATGGGGAGAAACAACGGCAGCGTCCAGATGTGCAAAGCTTATAGAGACCTGTCGACACAGATTCAGGGCTATAACTGCTGCCAAAAGTTCCTTAACTAAATACTGACTTGAAGGAGATGAATACTTAGGCAATCAATTATTTTGTGTTTAATAATTGTCATACATTTAGATCAATTTGTAGACATTTGTTTTCATTAACATTTAAAAGGCTTTTTCTAATGATCAGTGTCAAAAAAGCCTAATTAAATCCATTAGGTATGTAGACTTGTGCTAGTAATTTACTTGCGAAACACTGATGTGCAATTTCAAACAAGCGAGAAGATTCTAGAAAGTGCAATGTTATTTTTTTTTTCAATTTTAAATGGAATGTATAGTACTTACATAATCAGGTGTGACATGATGCATCTCATGTTTCCGTAAACATCTTTATATATATATATATATATGCTCTTTATATTTCATACACCCTGTTCTTTGTCTATGTGACCCCACACCCCAAATCCACATATCCAGTACGACTCACTGCGTTTGCTGTCAGACAGTGGCGGGAACCGCTGGTTGTCTCGGTTCTCCTTGGTGGCGTTGTGCTGCTTGGAGAAGCCATCCAGGTCGTTGGTGCTGGCATGAGCTGCGGCGCCAGCTGCCAGCTTCTGGCTCAATAGGTCTGCCTTTTTCAGATAGGATGCAGGTGCCCACCCCTCCTGCCCCTGGTACCTGTGGGTCGGGCAAAGCTTCATTGTATCACAGGGCAACAGTGGGGAGCAGCGGATGCCACAAAGCAAGGTATACTGCTGGATCCTTACCAGGGTTCTAACAGTTTATGTGTTATATTTTGCTACGTAAAGCTACCATATTTTATCATATTATGTAAAATCAAAGAGAAATTTTTGTCTTGCGTCACTGTGAGCGTTATCTATCCTGTATATGGTCAGGCCAAAGGGTTATACTCTTAATCCCGACCTGATCTTCCACCAGCCCTCGAGGTTCTTCTGCACGACCTCCACGGTCATGCCCCTCTCCAGGTCAATCTCATCTTTATCACGTGCAGTATAAGGATAGATCACAGTGTACTTCTCTTCTGCCAAAGTCAAATAGAGAACGGCAGGACTGTAATAGTTTGACACCATTCTGAAGTAAGTACAAAAATCAAGTTACAGCAAAAAAAAAAAAAAAAAAAAAAAACAAAAAAAATTTAAAAAAAAAAAAAAAAAAAAATNCAAGTTACAGCAAAAAAAAAAAAAAAAAAGCAGCACTGAACATGTTAAATCCATAGTAGATCTTCAATTAATGAAAACAGGCAGTGCAAATATTCATTTAGCAATAAACAAAAAAATCTTTCACAGTCCTTCAAGCATTCTATTTCAGCCACCACTTCTTCCATAAGAGCAACTGCAGATGTGTGTTTCCAAGAGGCTGAGGTGGTCTATAACATAGTCGCTTAGATGGAGTCACACCTGTACTTTAATGACCACTGTTGCCACTAAGCGGGACCTGAGTCTCTGCGGTGCTGGGTGTTGTCTAGAAAGAATGACCTCGGGTTTCCAAGCACAGCAATGAGCCTTGTGGTCGGTCACATCTGGGTACATGGCCATATCAGTGTCCCCTAAGTGTGTGTGATGGCCCTTTTGTTGAGTCTGGGCAGAACTGCATAGCGTGAAATGGTGTGAAACACATGCGACACTTAACAGACTAACTTAGCGCCGTAAAACAGACAAAACACTGTTAGACTTTTGTACAAAATGCACACATGATTTTTAAATAGGTTCAAATAACTACGAATTATGCATAATTTCTTCTAAAATTTCATTTGTCTATAACTATGCAGCATTTTGTAGTCAATTTTACAATCGCTGCTAAACAACCCATTCGCAAACAGGTCTGTCCACCTGACTATGACATGACATACAGTGTGTATGATAGGAACATAAAACATGGATAAAACCACATTCCAGGACAGCACAAAAAACAAACATCTATATTCCATGCTGAAAAATCATGCATTAAGGTGAGGGACAGACAAACAGGGGGCTCCCACACCTCAACCCTGTTCATGCCACACGCATGCAGTTTGCAAGGCAAACTCGCATGCAGTGAGTCCTGCCATACAAGGTAGCACATGGTCACTCAGAGGACAGGGCGAGTAAGAGGAAAAAGAGGTGTGCTCTCCACCTTGCCCAAAGCCTGTGCTGAACAGATCCCCTAACGTTCGCCGACGACCCACGTGCCTCGGCAGTGACCAGTACCTGCGGGGCACTGACGGCACAGTGGGCAGCAGGAAGTAAGGGCAAACAGAAGTAAGCATTGTGATTTTTACCAGTGATGGTAAAGAGATTTTGTTAAAAAACTGCATAGAGAAATAAAAAAAATACAACTTGTCATTTCCTTTTTATCCATATCAAATAATGTAATCCATTTATAGGCAATAACTATGAATATATGACTTTTTTTTTTTTTTTTTTTACTGTAGGACGGTACTTCACCATAAGATGTGACCACACATGTTTAAATCAGATCAGTTACACAAGGCACTAAGTGAACTTTTGTTGAGGAGAGTTACCTTCCTCGCCTGGCAGGGAGAAATCATCTGGGTCATCCTGGGCCTCCAAGCAGGTGGCAGGAACCCAGCCCTGAGCATCCTCAGAGCTAACAAACCACCAGCCTGCAGGAAGCACCAAACACTGGTCTTACAAAACACAATACATTGTAAATCCAATAGGAAAGCAAACCAGAGAATAAAATGGGTGTGTTTGTTTACATGCAAACACAATCTGACTGGCGGCACTGTTTCACAGTCAACTTGAGTCAGTGATGAAACTGTGGAAGACTGCTAGGGTCCATACCAGACTCATTCTTCTCGATGACCTCCACCACCTGCCCCACGTGCAGACTGATCTCGGAGCTCTCCTGCTTCTCATAGTCGGTGACGGCCACGTACTGGTCAAGCAGCAGTGGGTCTGCAGAGGTGGAGTCTCCTGTTGGGAGAGAGAGGAAGCCCCGATAGCATCAAGCAGCAGAGAAGGTTGAAACTGGGAGAGACTGAAGGGCAAAGCAGGGCGTGATTGGACAGAGGCCAAAGTGAAAAAGAAAGAGAAAGGACAGACCTTCCACAACACTGTAAAAAATTTAAAGAGTAAAATAGGACACAGGGAGGGAGGCTGCCAATCAGACGCAGCTAGATAGAAGACAAAAAAACCCGCCCACCGACTGCTGAGCCCAACAACCACCTGCATCTAAACCGATGTTTAAGCAAAGTGAGCCATGTAGAGATGCACTGTTTAACGGCGATACACCACAGACTAAAATAGCCACTTCCCCTTCCTGTGCTCTGTAACTTAATTATGTAGCACACAATACAGGGTTTATGCTCTCCATCCCAGCCGATAAGTAATGTCTCAATTCCTTAATTCACCAAGGGAACCTCTTTGGGAAGGTGCCTCCCTTTACATGGTTTTTAATTGATTATTTGGATAAAATACTGAGTAGTATTACTTGCCCAAAACAAGTAAGTGTCCACTTAGTTGAGGAAGGTGGCTTTCATGTACAGCAGGCTGGGTTATGTTTCAGGTTACAATTCAAATAGCGAATTACATTTTTCTAACCGAATCATGATCAAAGTTTCGATTATAACTGGATGTCACAAAAGTCAATAAGGGGAAAACATATTAGGAGGGTGCAACATGCAAAATCTGTCCATGTGAAAATTAATCCCAAAACCAAAAGATTCCCAGTGATTTGGCAGCAAACAGGGGACGCTGTCTGAATTGTCACACTGGGATACAGCGCTGTCAAACGGCCGTGCGTGAGCTCACATTAGATGGAGAGTGAGCAAGCTTGCATCGCCCTGCCCCATTCCTCATTCCCAAACCTCAAACCCCGGTCCCGTTTGAACTCCGGCCCATGTCAACCTTAGAAAGGCCTAGCAGTTAGCAACCCTGGGTCACACACAGAGCAGGGCCCAAGCAAGCGTCCGTTACTACCTCTCTTTAGGAAAGTAGTCGCTCTCTCCACAAATCCTGATGAAGGAAAATGAGTGAAAGAAGGTATAAGGGAAACGTAACACTGATGGGGGGAAAAAAAAAGATCGGCTTGGTCAAGAGGACAAACAGAGGTCAAAGATAATCACAAGCACATTTTTTTTACAGTATTTCTTGCTAAACAGAAAACAGGCTGAACAGTAATCTCTGTGATATACCGTAACCCAACAGGATATTCAAGAGAAATTCAGACCACAAATATTTTCTCATTTTGCTTCAATTACTTTTGCAGACAACAGAATGCCCAATGAGTATTTCATAAAAGGATATTTTAAAGTAGTCTAATTTTGCTCCCTATTAACACATTAGTTAGAAATAATACATGATTAAATAAATGCACAAACTATTTTAGAAAATTATAAATTCATAATATTTATTAAAATGCAAGTAACTTAATAGACGCATTTCTATTTTATTGTTCTTTTGGTGCCATCCACAAAATTCATTTTTGTACTGAAGTACAGAGTGGAGGCCAATGGTACAGCTAGATGGCACTGAAGAGGTTCCCTTTAAGGCCCACTCCCAGCATTTCTGCACCAGTGGGACAGAAACCTTCCGTTCTTTGCTACCAGTTATAACTATCAAATATGTGCCAATGGAGCGCCTATAGCCAAAACACAGGGCTTTGTAACCTAAAAGCATGAAAAGTGTTCACTCTAATCCATTGTGAGGAATGAAAACAAAGGCCCAGAGGTCATTTTCAACTTACCTTGAGTCATGTTATCATTTTTAAGAAAAAAAAAAAGATTTCTTACCTGACTTTTTCTTTCCAACCAGTTCCCTGCAAAAGACAAATAAAATATTATAGCTCCAGGAGGGACACCGAGTCTTGAGTTTCTAGTAGGGACAATGAAACTTATTGCTGTAATTTAATAAAGGAGGCGTAAATCTGAAAAATATATCTCAAATTAAACTGCTTTATAGGAATAATTGTATGGCCTTGAAACAGGGAAATTATTTCAAAGCATACTGGTATCCCATCCAGAAGCACTTTCATAGTCTTGTACCTACTGCTTCCGGAACAGGCTCCGGACCCCTGCTCAGGATAAGTAGATCATGAAAATGGATCAATGGGTGGGTGGATGGATGGATAGATGGATGGATTTCAAAGCATTCTTGTATGACAAAAGACAAGTGAGAACTGCTTCCTAAAACCAGGATTTACAATGTTTTGGAGTGAAATGGTTAAACTGAGCTTCCTTTCCAGCGTTATCAAGAAAGCAGTCTACAGGAGACCGCTTTGGGAGGAGTTTTTGCCAAGTGCACATGTGTCTGGTGAGCTAGTTAGGGGCTATTTTTTGACCCTTCTTGGAATCCTGAATACAGGCATCTAAATCACGACATGAGAACCATGGAAAGACATCAGTGAACAATGAAAATAAATAAATGAGCAGTAAAACAGAAAATACAACTAACTGATAACTGGTCTGTACAAAGTCCCAAGATGAGCCATAACCATAATCACCATTCCATGAAAGAAAAGATATCTGTAAACTAAAATAAGCCACATGAAATCTGATTAAATTTTTTAAATGTTATTATTTATCTTAAAGCAAACCAAACAACAAGGATTTAAAAGAAGTATCTGAAACTAAGTGCATGCGGAACAGCATCTGTACTGTCTGGTTTATAGATTTGCATTGGTGCTCCTTAGTCTAAGCTGATCCAATGGCCAGATGTCAAGGTTGGAGCTGTGTGTGTGTATGTGTGTGAAACCATCACATTATGCTATGACATTCCCACCGATTTTTCTTTTTGTATCCCATGTCTCACTCCTAGTGGAATTACACAGTCATAATGGTCACCATTTTTTGGGGCTGGGCAATAAATTTGGGCCCATTAGCAGGCTTCTTTAAAAAGGGCAGAGAGCCAGAACCATGGAGTGCTAAGGGCCAAAAGTATACAGCAATGTGGCCACCAAGGATTTGGATCAGAACCTGTGCCTGATCTATGTCTTCACCAGGTTTGGGAATGACTCCTCTGCATTTATGGTGCCAGCTACACTATTTTACTTAACGCACAACCTAAATGCTAAAACCTAATTCAAGTACATTGGAATTTTGAATGGAATGTATATTGTTAACTGAAAAGGAAAAAAGGATTCTACTAATGGCTGGAATAAGACCCTTCAAGTAAGTCCTGAAGCAGTTAGCGGTATCTACAAATTGAGACTCTGCGTACCTTTTCTATTTACAAAAATACGACAACACTACAATGCTCTGCTGGTCTAATACTGACCCAGCTACACTAAAAGCTCCTCTTCAGGAAGTACTTTTCAATGCAGTCAGCCATTAGCCATTTGTGGAGAACCTTGCCAAGATGAACTGCTATGGAAAAATGACTGGTTCAAGATCAGATATCAGTTGCAGATAAGTAGAGATGAATGAACCGTGGAAGCACACAGAAGTGACACAGGGCGAGTTCACTACAGGCCTGTCTTGAGACAACATGCCACTGCAAATGAGTGTCCTTTGAGGATTCTCTGTAGATGTGGTGTAGTTAGAACCACATGGCCATGGATGATGCATCTAGTGGAAGCTATATTGGGGTTGTCCCCATGATTATTTAATCCCTATAGGAGTGGGCCTGCAATACCTACATGCACCATGGATTTATAGTTGGCTGCACGTTCTCCATTGTCATGACAAAATGGGTGGCCTGGCGCAAAGTCAAAGTGAGTGAGGAGAAAGGTTTAATCCAATTTCTATAAAGACAAACCAAGGTCCTTTCTACATTAATCTACTTCTGTAAAGTGTCAGTCTTATAAGTGTAGTCTACATACGGCAATAAAGAATGTACCCATGACTACCCCAAGGTCTAAAGATCCTTGTAACCTCCTCTGAGTGGGAGGGGACCCAGCAAAAATATTCATAACCTTCCTGAGGGCCAAAGGCAGCTCTCTGAGGACATTCAACACTTCCAACTTTCTATCTGTCACCTGACTGGGGGGACATGGGAGGGCTGCCGTTCACTCTCATTAAGAATGGCACACAAAAATCACACTTCTTCTCGTAGGCACTAAACGTAGATGTCCTCGCTGCGTGCAGTCAAAATCCCGAATGTGTTTAAAAACAAGGCTCTAGCAAGACATTTCTCAGACCTGGTCCCACAACACTGCAAAAGTGGCAAGAAGCATTGTTTCTGTCTGAGCTTGTACATTAGTGCATGTTGGGCAATGTTGATGAAGAAGGTGGGAAAACAACAACTGTCAAGCTGACATCAAAAACTAACAATGGGAAATTAAGATTCCTATTCCAATTGTATTAAGATGCTCCTGAATGGTTTAACATACTGCTAAAGCTAGACTGGAATTTAGACTAGAAGTATAAATATTTACACAGTTCACATTACACATAGATCTTCCATCATTCTATCCATGACAAATCCCACATCTTCAGAAAGTACATCTCAATGTGGTGACTAACAGGCTAGGCACAATAGGCAGGCTGACATGAGCCGACACCTCGCATCCTACTCCTCTCCCATTGCCACAAAAAGTGTGCAGCCCTTGTACTTATTCAGCTCTCTTCTGTATGGAGCTGTCAGCTTCGAGACATTTACACATTCAAAAGAATTTATAAAATAAAAAGCTCTACTGTTGAAACAGCAAAAAAACCTCATCACCATTCATAAACCGGGAGACTGAAACACTCCTAACCTGAAAAAGCAAACCTGCTCCTCATTTACATTCATCTACTCAGTATCAATAAACACGTGTCCAATGTAGAGTTGTGCGGCCCTAATTTGCGACTTTGGATAAATGTTACATCAAAATTACCAAAAATTACCATAATTTACTGTACAGCCACTTCATCGGTAACCAAGTTACGTTAATAAAACTGAATTACATAAGATGACCAAAACAGAATGTTTTAAACCATTCCTTATATTTAAAGGAAAAATCTTTATGCTTTTTTTTTAAACTACTACTGATTATTCTATCCTTTCCATATATAGGAATAATGTGGGCTGTCCAATAGTAATTAAGTCAGTCAACTGTAATTATTTTTGTGGTTTTAATTCAGTAATTCCAGCTACAGCACAAATCAAATCCATTTTTTTTTTCTGAAACTGTAGCACATATATAGCAAATGAGATACGAATGCTGTTAAGCACTGTTCTAGAGGACGAGTTGTGGAGATGAACTCTAAAAGGGTTATAGGTTAGTAGTCTATTCACACTCAGAGATTGTATTAAAGAGAAAATATTCTGCTTAATAACTTTGTTAATCCCACCTCTTGCTGTAGTACCTTTGAGCAGGACACTTAGCCTGAACTGCTGCCGTTAAAAAATACCCAGCTGTATACATTGGCAAATAACAGTAAGTAGCTTAACACTGCAAGTTGTTTTGGAGGAAAGCATTAACTGAATTAATAAATGCAAATGTGTTTAAAGGGTAAACTGTCACAAAGTATACCATACCTCTATGAACGCCACTGACTGCAGCTGGTTGTTAAGTTACAGGATGTGTAAAACCCTGGTTTTACAAAAAAAATAGCTGCTAGTTATTGTATGTGATCTGTGAAGACTCAAGCATTCTATTTTGTGATTTAAATTATTTTAAAATGCTTACATTATTACTGTGACTGACAACAATGAGAGGGGCAGTATAGACACAGCTGCAGGTGAGGCATTTTGGAAGCCAAAACAAAGCCATGAAAACCATGTTATTTGCCAAATTGAGAAGTTCTTTCTAGCACTGAAATTATCTTCATAAACACACAGACTTACTCTTTGGGTGGATTGAGGTCTTCAGGCCGGGTCTCAAAGAAGACGCGAACCTCCTCACACTGGGAAATATATACCGGCAACTGGATCAGGGCCTAGGGTTATAGTAAAAAAAAGGAATGGTTGGAATCAACAACAGAAAAATAACCAAAAATAAGAGAAAACAGGCAAAAAACAGGAGAGGTAAAACATAAAATCTATCTAAAAATTAACAAACTACAGCAGCATTTGTATTCCATTTTCTGAGTTTCAGAAGATGCTCTTAAGCTGACTTTGAAGTCAAGGAGTGTAACAATATCCTTCCTTTGTGAAATGACCAGAAAATCTGTTTTTTTCCCTTCCTTTTTAATGTAGAAAGGTTTTATTATCCATAGCAGCTTGCTGTGGAAGATCTGATTCTGTGTATCATCTAACAGGGGCATTTAATAGGTGCTTCTTTAGAGCTGAAAAGCAACTGCTGTGGATTTCAACTTTTGTACCAAAAGAGATATTTCAAAAAATCATACATCTGTAGAATACAAACCATCTGCTGAAGTACACACCAGTCACTGGCCCTTATGGTGAAGCATGTACACAACACACTCGTAGCTGAATTGAATAATTCCTCATTGACGTTTATTACAGTACTCCATACTCTCCCTTTAATAAGGTTAAGTGCTCCTGCACTGTCCTTGAGCTGAATCCTCCCCCTGGCTCCTCCAGCTGGATGAATAATATTATATGGTCTGACTGGCATAAGAAACGAAAAACAGAAAAATGAAGGTGCCCTTGTCCAATGCAGACGTGTCTTGCTCTGTATTCTGTCGGCATTCCTGATTGCTCGAACTAACAACTAGCATTCCAAGGGAGATGCTGAAAATGACCCATCTTTATTAGCAAGAGTTGGGAGTCTGTACGACTAAGCTTACACCTGACAGTGTGTCCTGTAACTTTAGATTACATAGAATCTATGATGACTTTAAAAAATGTAAATTTTCCCCACGTCTCAAAAATTGTGCTGGAAAAGGATGAGAAAACTCTGTCAAGCCCCACCCCCATTGACCAAGTCTCCCCTCATATTAATCTCCATTAAAGCACTGGAGCTGAATCCCTGTCCAGACAACGCTACAGTCTTAGATTTATACCGCCCTAGGAGACATCAGTGACTTCTCCTTTCATTGGCATTCCCCCAAGAGGCAGAAGGCCTGGGAGCCACATTATGGCGAATTGACTGTACTGCTGTTCTATACAGCACGTGGCATTAACCGGATAGGGTGCGTTTCTGAGTGAATGTGAGCGTGAATGTGTTGAAGAATTCATTAGGATACTGTATTTAGATCTCAGTACAGCTGTCTCTGACCAGAGCATCCTGAGTCCTCCAAGGCAGCTGTCATGGAGCTGTTTTTAGAAGAGATCATTATAAACCCACCTCATTAGACGTGACTTAACATTATGGTTACAAAAAACAACTATTAAGGAAGCAGGGATAATATTATTGCTGCCTTTGGGTCATATTTTTGTGCTAATAAGTCAAGACACCTGACAGCTGGGTCTACAAGCTTTCTTTCACCACCTCCCCAGACCTTCCAAGCCAAGAGCAAAGAAAAAGGCCATCCAGGCAAACAAGAGGCCCCGTTTCAGTGATTCTTTAAGAGACTTCGCTGGATATCCAGAGCAGACCGGGTCACTTAGAAAAGTGTCCTCCTTTTCAGTCTGGCAGCCTGAAATGCAAGAGGATTTACACAAACCCGTGAGTTGACAGGCCTGGGCAAGGCTATGTCAACCACTGCTGATGATATCATTAAAACCCTCTTTCAAAGAGTTCACACAGTCAAAAATGGCAGCCTGTACCATTGAGGGACCTCTCCTGACATACAACTAACATCAACCAAATGATTGGTGTGTGGCATGTCGTGAACGGGGTTTATATTAAAAATTAAGTGTACAATACCTGCAAGGATTGCACAACAGCTAGACCAACCATTTCCTGTGGTATAGAGGTTTTTTTTGTTTATCATCAGCAAAACCTTGTTCATCCCACATTAGCTGCTTGAGCAGCCAATACAATCAGCTTTGTTCAAAACAAGACCATTTGCAAGCATGAATGTCCCGAGACCGGTTTTCACCCAGCCAAACATTCAACAATGTTCAACAACAACAAAACAATAAGGCCAGCTATGTACATGGTTCTTATTAGTGAACAAGCGGAGGGGGGAGGGGAATTGAGGATCAGCCATTTTCAATGAATGCTGCAGTGAAGCCAGATCTCTACGAGATTTGCTTGGTTAAAAGATTTGTGACTCCGTCTGGAAATTCCTGCACCTCAACCAGGCTCCCCAGGGCCTCCTGGCTGCCGAGTCTTCCCCTCCCCCACACAGTCACTCCGTCTTTCTCAACTCCCTTTCCAGCACAAGATAAACAAGAATTAGGAATGAAGAGAGCTGGGCCAGCGAAAGGCCTGCAAACGCATTGTTTTTTCAAGATGGGAAGACCATTACAAACCACTTCACAAATCTCCCAGAAACCAAACCAAAAAACAGGCTTTGGTTTAGGAGAGAGACTGTTTGGTTGAGAAAGCCATTTAAAGCAAAAACAGGGGTGTGCAATATGCTGACACTGGCTGGCTCAGCAACCCTCCCAGCTCACCCCTGCAAAGCAAAGGCTTGTGGACACAAGAAATGCAAAACTTTTATTGCTTTCATTTTGCCAATGGGAGGGGCGGCAGAGAGCATAGAAGCTTCCTTTGGGTTTTGTTAAGAAGATGGGAGGAAAATGATTCCTTGTGCCTAAATGGCCTACATCAGAAATGGTGATACCTAAACTGTCTCCCGGTCTTACATTTGTTTTCTTCCATCCATGGTTCCATAACAAGTAAAGAATGGTGACAGAGAACCTAGTAGCTGCATTGCTGTGTGTGCCTCACTGTAAAGTACATTTTAAACTTTAGGACCTTCATGATATGACCATTAGGTTGTGTTTCAATAAAGGAAACTGGGATATGTGTAAAGGGGTCGACTATCCATTTCTGGTCTTCATACCCACCCTGCAGTACTCGTTTATGGGCCGCAAACGCTTCATGGCCACATCTCGGATGTGGCTTCTCCTGAACAGGATCTTTCCTGGAGACAATCAAAGAAAGCAAACATAATTTCAATCATAACCGATATGGGCAACAAATGAGCTTGTTCTCAACGCATACATGCAATGTGACAGCATTGTTACTAACAAATAGCGCTGAAATGAAATGGAACTTTATAAAAAATTGTTTATATTCATAAATCAAAAATTGACTTTAGATTTACACTTTATTCGAGAGGAACAACATTTAATTTTAAGTTATCATCATCCATATTAACAAATGCTTATTAATCTTTTAAAACATAAAAAGTGATAGAGAAGATAATGTACTAAATGTTTAAAAAACGAAAACCCGTTTGTAAATACCCAAAAAACTAGAAAAATCGGTAAAATTACAAACACGCTCTATCTGCTAATCTGCATTGTACTCTGCTTTTGAAAGTCAAACAACTTTTAAAATAATCAAACTGCAGGGTTCAGTGGGTGCATAGAAACTATGCAAATTTATAATCATTCCTCCAAAAACTAAATGTGGACTGAAATATTAAGAATTATGGTAATGATTACGTGTTGCACCAAACACCTGGTAACAACATGCGTCTTTAGTGTTATACAGACATTTGCTGGTTTAGAAGACTGTTTTTTGAAGGAACACAGCAAAACTATGACCTCCAAATGACATCAATGTTCTGATCCATTAATCTAATATGCCTGGGATTAGATACTAGCAAAGAACACAGAAAATTTTATAAAGATTTAATAGTTTAAATGTAATTATTCTTATTTTCCAAACACACAACAGAATGGGAACTGCAAATGACAGAATTAGAAGTCAGAGCAGCTGTAGAAACAGCAAGAGGGATAAAAGTCTATCTTGACATTTGTCCATATCCACAACATCTATAATTATCATTCCAGCCTGGTGATCAGAATAAAGCTCTACGTAAGCACTGCACTAACTCGGTCCTGCAAACGTGGTGAAATAAACCTCTCCAAAAGGTGTCACTGCATAAAAGATGTTCAAAACTAAGGTCTGTGAGTTAACAACTGCAATTTGTGGGAAGGGTAGATAAAAGTATCCTGAAAGAGGATTTTTGACTGTCAAACCTCTAAACGGACAGCTTCACACAACCAGCGACAGACATCCTGAGGCAGGCTGTTTTAACACACCCCCAAACCCAGATGTTTTGGAGCGAGTGGACCCTGTGGATTTTCCTTTCCACTTTACAAGGCAGATCTCATTTCCTCCTCATCCTTTGACACAGGCTTCAATGCTGACTGGGGTTAAACCTTGGTGGGGGATGGTTTAAATAGACCAGACTAGAAGACAGCTTAAGTGTTGTGATCTGCTGATTTAACCACCAAACAATACCAGGATCCCCAAGAGAACATCAGCTGGTTAACAGAGGCACCACCTGTGAATGATTTCCAAAATGAAGATGCTTTTATATGATGAAGTGAGAGCTTTCTGACATCTGAGAAGAGTCTCAAAACCTTAAAGCTGCTGAACCCAAACTGAGACTATTAATAAAGAGGGATTTTTTTGTTTTAAATCAACTACAGGAAACCAGCTGGACTGAGAGGAACTGAGTGTGGGTTTGACCCACAGAGGTTGCGCAGGCCAGACTCAAATGACTCAAGCTCTACAGCAATCCGATCTGAGTATAGTGTGGACATCAGTCAGTTCACACATGCTTCTAAACCCATATGCATTTCTCCCACATTTGGTCTTAAATACACCTGTGGAAAAAACTAATCCGACTCCTCATTTATTCCACATTTTTGGGGACATAAAACCTTTATATTTCTATTTTTCAGACTATTGTTCTGGGGACTTCCAATTCCAATAAAAGATAAACCACAAAGACCCTTATTTTCTAGGAATGGTTACATTTTGAAAATGAAACACAAAATACTTCTAATGTGACTATGATTTGTACAGTATCTGATTCTATTACTCAATCTTAGTCAAATGACACTGCAAGTCAAATGACAAAGAAGGAAGCCATTAACTGTATACGCATGTTAAATACTCACATTCCCAAGCTGAGTCCTGCCTGGCACACTTGCTTTTGAGAATGATGACATGCAGAAACTTTTAAACACATAAAATCTTGTTTACAAAAAAAACACTCATTTTCACACTGCTTTTGAGATTAATCAATTCTGTTGATTGATTTTTGATCATTTTTGATTTCAACAACAATACAGGAACATCTTAATATCCCAATTCCTGGCATCAATGAGGTATAGAAACATTCCATACTGAACAGTTTAATTCACACTGACTGATGGTACCAAAAAAGTCTGTTTGGACCAAATGTTTGAAGGGCAACAGGGGCTTTATATGTTTATATATCTTTTTTCTCTACAGTACTTTTTTATACTAAAACGTTTGTAGCAAAACAACAAAGAATGAGCGTTTCATGTAAATGCTATGTATGTATTCAACACTGTATGTATTTAGCTCTTAAATAGCAAAAGTATAAAATGTATATGAGCACAATGTATGAATACACTGCAACTGTACACACTACTCCTGGGATGGAACAGTGGCTAAGCGAGTACTGTCACTGCCTCACTGTATGTGGGATTTGCATGTTCTCCATATACCTGTGAGGGTTTTCTCTCACAGTCCAAAGACATGCGTTTCAGTTTATTTGGTCACTCAATTGCCCGTTGTGTGCAGCGGGACTGCTGTCCCATCCAATGTGTTGTACACTAGTGCCTAGCAATCTCAGGATAGGCTCTGTACCACTCTGAGGAGGATAATGTGGTTAATTTTACCAGATGGATGGATAAAATGTAGTCCTACACTTAACAGGACATTAAAAAGAGTGATTAGATACTTATGACTATGTCTTTTTATCCTTATCAAACAAGGACTCTTGATAACACGAGACACTTTCACAGGACAAAAAACTGCGTTTAGAAAAAAAAAAACTGCCCTTCTCTACATCTCACAGCATAAGGAAGCCACCAGCAAGAATTTGGACAAAAAGAAAAGTTTTTCAGTAGATAAGTGCAACCCATTCATCAAGGTTTCCAGTGTAGTGCAGGCATCTGGGTGACTCAGTGACACAGCCACAGGATGCTAAAAATCCTCCTAGAGACGTTACTAGAGAAGGACTGTAACAGAGCGGAAACCTCAGCACTCTGTCACATTGGGCTTTTACTGAAAGCTGGCATGAGTCATGCGCTCACAGCTACACTTGATTTCCCAGCAGGATGTTTAGTAAAAGTGTTTATTTCCCTAAAGAATCTAGTGCTTACTGTTGAAAATAGTAGGAAACACACATACAAATGAGTATATGAATTTTATAATCAGATATTGTAAATACAAGGAATATAAATTTAAATAGAGCTGCTACTGGCAAGTTACCTAAATACAATTGGCTAAGTAATGCCATTGTACAATGTACTAAAAAAAATGATGCAGTTTTCTGCCCATCTCTTTAAATGTTTTAAATGTCAGGTAACATTGTTCGTAACTATAAATAATATCAGCTTCTCTTAGTCAGTCATTATATACAGAGTATATCATCATATGTTAGTGTAATATAAATTATTTTGCAGGGGTTGACAAAACCAGCAGTCCAAAAGCCCAGGAACAGCTGTTTGGTACTGCACAACCAAACCTTCAGAATGCAAATCCCAACATGGGACCCAAAGATGCAACCATTTGTCCCATCAAACTCCTGCCTAAACAGGCTGTCAAAAGCTAATAAGAAAAATGAAATACCTCTAGCTGGCAACCGAGCTGCCAGAAATGGAACTTGCTCTTCATTTACTATGTTGGACCTGTTACTACGATTAAAAGACAATCACTGGCATATTGGCAGCACTGGCATATCAATAAAAAAACAAAGCAGACCTCAACAATTAATTCAGTTTTAGATGATACTACATGGTGAGAGAGTCACTTTATATGTTACACCTTTACGGTTAGTAGAAATTATGATTAAAATATATTGTTTGCTTTATAATGCAGAAGACATAAAACAGCACTACCATTGTTGTTTGAGCAGAAGGTGAGACTAAAGTGTGATGTGGCTGAAAGAAGAAAATGAAGACACAATGCAGATCAATTTCTGTCTAATGCTCGGGCACTGATCTGTTCTCTTTCATTAAGCAGAACATCTGCCATCATTTAACACGGAAGAGTTTACAAAGTTATGCTAATAAATTTTGTGCAGAATGAGAGTCTTGAAAGAACTTATGAGGCCCCGTTGCCCTAATTACAAGGTTTCGACTCACTTTGCTGACTGGCTACTGACACATCCAGTTATGGTCACTTTTTTCAAATGGTTATAAAAAGCACAAGGTATGTACCAGGCACATAATGAAAACAGATCCCTTTTAATGGACTAAGGGAAATTACTACATTTGGCCAAAAATTCTAGTGAAGAACAAAACTTCAGGGGACCACAAAGGACCGTACAAAGTGCATAATGCTTGCACAGACCGGCAATATTCAATCTCTAGATGACATACGGACAACCTCTTGCAGGTCTAAATGGCACAGCACAGCAAGGCATTACTTCTGAGTGTCTGAATCATGACTGTCTGGACTGAGGTTCTGTATGATTACACTAAGTCACTGAAGAAATCAGCAGTACCATACACTATTTTGTATAATGAAAGAGAGGGAAAGTGACTTGGGTTTAAAATTACTTAATGTGGCCTGCAGACACATATGACCTCAGCTCAGCTGTATCTCTACATTACTGAGTCTGCTTTTTATTATGGAAGCTATGTGCTGGGGGGTGAAACCATTGCATGGGGCGCGGCTGACCTTGACAGTCCCACTGGCCAGCCCACGCTAACTCAGCCTAAGGCAGAGAGAGTTCTTTTCTTTACTAGATCAACATGCACAACATTTTGTTGGACTTATGGACATTTTGGCTGCCTGGTGGTACAGTGAATTGTGCCAGTGCTTCATAGCACATCAGCTTTGGGTTTCATGTGGGTTTGAATTCAGCTCACCTTGTTTTTGTGGGATACCTCGGGGTGCTCAGGTTTTTTCCTACAGTCCAAAGACATTTATTTCAGGTGCCCTTAGGGTGTGTTAGTATGAACGAATGAGTGTGTATGATTGTCCTGGTGTTCCATGTAAGGTGTACCCTGCCTCACACCTTGCTTCTGGGATAGCCTCTGTACAATCATGACTTTATAAGCAATTAATGAAAATTAATTATGGACAATATTTTTAGTTATATTGCTTTTACCCTGTTTGTCTTCCTTCTACCTTACAAGTCCCCATCTCAAGTTTTAGCTAACTCCCCCAAAGTAATTTTAGTTTTATTTGGAAGACCTGCTATCCCGAGCTTCTACCCTGCCTGTATGTCCACCTCAACTCAATAACTCACCACAACATATTATAAATTTTAAAAAATTGGCAAAAATTAGTAGCAAAGTACTGTCTCTTCCAAAAATGGTAACCTGACATTTAACACCCAGACTTCCCCACGTGTCCACTGTGTTTCTTCAAAGTATTTGTTATTTTTTCACATCACAAAAAACGATATCCCAAACTAACAGATATCTATAATCTTTTCAGAACAAAAGTTTTACTATTGACAAGAAGCTACCATTTAGAAGCAGTAAAGCAGCGTCAAGGGCAGATTCGGACAGAGAAAGTATCTTTAGTCCAGCTACAAAAAATAAGACAGGAGGGAAAAATGCCCAAACTGTTTCTCAATATAGGAAACAGGCTGAGTTTAATTTTTCAACAACAAATCGGAAATGGAATGCAAATAGACATGATCAAAACAAACTGAGTAGAATGAATCTGACTTTATGGAACTTGTGACTTATCACTGTAAAGCAACCACAAATTGTCAAACTAAAACAATTACACTTAAAATGAGAATCCCATTTTAGGGGTTGGATTTGCTTTCTGATTCCAGGCAGCATAATAGCACATAGCACTCAAATTTCAAATTATTTCAGCAAAAAGAAAAATAAATTGAGTTTGGACAAATCAGCTGATGAACAAAGATAATGAGAAAGAGAGGGTGGGGAGGTGGACATCTGTGGAAATACCTTAGCGCTGGAACCATGGGTGTAAGCACTGGCTCACACAAGGGCGTGTACACACTCACACACAAGCACTACCATCACCGTTGGGATAAAACTATCCTTTTCTTTAAGCCTCTAAAATTGATTACGCTCCAAAGTGAGGGAAAAGGCTAAAATGAAAATGGCTTTTAAAACAATCAATTTCCTTTTGAAGGAAAAATCAAATGGAATCTACTGGATGCACACATCCATTTCAAATGAAGGTGGAAATGACACATCCCCCTTTCCATTTTCTGGGAGGAATCCTGCATGAAGTGAGAAACTGGCTGGGATCCGACACTGTAGCCCGGAGCGCTGGAAATGGTGAGGTCATGGCGTCAGAGGACTCCAGCAGCAAGTTTGCTTGATTTACAGTGAGGGGGATCATTGGTGACCTCTTGACTCACAGCTCTCATCCAATGACTACAGTTAAGATTGTAAAGTTCTTAGTGGCCATTGTTGTTTTGTTCTAATTCCACACTACCTGGGAGAAATGGGATTATCCTGCGCTTTGGGTCCTTCTGTCCTCCCTCCACAGGGAACTTATCCAGAAGCTCCATCTGAAAAGACAAAAGAGAACACAGATTAGGCAAGTCACAGACACACAATCAAATCTCTATGATCAGTTTACATGACATATATTCTATCTCAGTAAAACTAACTGTTTCACCCAGAAATTTTGCTACAAATTATTTTTGCTTAAATCTACATTACAGATGGATTTTGAGGACACTCGCTGACATAGTGGAACATTTTCTTTCTGCAGTCCAGTCTGCAGCAATCCCAGAGTGCTATAGGTTATTTTCCTAGGATCAGGCCAATTTCAGTCAACCATTCTGAAAGATTTTTCTTCATTACGAGCTCCCGACCCAGGAATCACTGGCAGCCACATTTGCAACTATGTACCAGGGAACAGACGCCAAACAACTGCCACAAAGTGCTTAGATTAATCCAGATAGCAGCCTAAAACAGATAAAATTCATATTCAAAAATCTGACAGACTGCATAGGTTTCCGCAACAATACAGTATAGCAGTGCTAATGCCCACCCCAGTTAAAGCCAAATAAAACAGAAATGCTAACCAGTTAACTATATCTACAAATCAGCCTTAAAGAATGACGTGTGTTACTTTAGTCTGTTAAAAATGTCTGTTACACCTCCAAATTCTCACTTCACTGATTTTAACTTGAAAATTTAAGCCCCTTGCTCAATATTTACTTAACATTCCCATTAATGAGAATCAATAGTTAATCCTGAAATACAGTAAATATTAAAATATTTTTATAATTGTTACTGTTGCAAGTGGCACAGTAGGTAGTGAGGGTGCCTCGCAGTGCCTGGGGTGTGCAGTTAGATGCAGATTCAAAGCCTGTATAGAGTTTTCATGTTCCCCTGTGTACCCATGAGTTTCTTCCCTCTGTCCAAAGGTACATGTCTAAGGTGGATTGCTGACTTGAAACTGCCCATATTGTGTGAATGTGTGTGTAAATGTTGCTTCCCAGAAATTGAGTGATGTCTGGTCCACAGCACCCTGTGATTCTGGGATAGGCTCTGGACAACAACCAACCCCTAGACCAGTGGTTATTGCTAATGGATAAATGAAGATAACTTATTATTATGGTGAAAACATCTATGTAAAACCAGCTATTTTGGTACCCTGAGCAAATCTGTTTCTTTTCAGGTAAGAAATATCATTTTAAATTATCATTTACGCGATGACAACTGATTTCTGCTGAAGATGTCAAAAAGCCCTCTGCAAATTGTAGTGTTGAATTGAAAGGGCTTGTGTCAGAGTGCTCCACTGGAATAAGCCTGGAATTAAAGGTATAATGCAATCCTGTTTTTTCCCTCCGCACAGACACTGTGCCCTCTACTAGTAAACAACGGAGCGTCAGCGTTACTACGAAGGGATTTTCGTAACAGAAGCAAATTGCTAACATATTTAAAATAAGAAAAACAGATACCACCACAGAATGCCTTTGTTTGAACTTCTGAGGAGAAACAGCTGACCTAAGAATGGAAAGATTTATGAATCTGTTGTACGGTCTGAGATTACATCTGAGGACTCCCTCATACATTGTAGGAGGGGGTGGTGGGTCAGGGTTTGCCAGAGGGTGGTGATGTGGGGCCTCTGATCTACTGTGTAGAGGGACAGAGAGGGTATGGGGTAAATCTTTGAGAGTTGTTAAAGAATCCAACCCTGTAGTGTTGTGGAACAGTGCCAAAGGCCGAATGAAAGAACTGCACATTCTTAGTGTAATTGACAAGTTCAGATTTGGGTTCTCCTTGTTTCCAAAAGTAATTCACTCAGGCTGGAACAGTCTTTTACTCAATGCAATGCCAAGGGAGCCCATAAAGCATACCCAAGCATAGCCAGTGGCAGACAATGTGACATAAGGAGACAAAGCCAAAAACAGAAAGCTACCACTGGCTTGAAGCAACCTCATATGAGCCATTAAGAAGTTTCTACTGCTCAGTGGTGTACACCAACATTGAGGTGGTGGAGACACAAGCCTAGAAAATGGTGTTAAGAACAGTATTGCCATTCTATGTCTGGCAACATCTTTGTACCTCTGGCTATGAAACTAAACACACAAATTTCGGCCCCCAGTCTTTTTGGTGCTGCTCTCATTCCATCTCAGTCCACTAACAACTTTAACAACCATTCACAGCCATAGAGCTGTACCTCTATGATATCAGTCAAAGATATGGCTGCCATGGTTTTAGGACTGAAGACAGTAAAAGTAAACATCAAAATAAAAAAGTAAAAAATAAGAAGCATACCATTTATTTCAATATGTTATTATCAGAAATTAGAGGTGAACAACTCTTTAGTTTACCTTGTAGTCATCTGCCTTTTGTTTGCATTTAATCAGGTATAAGCGTAAGTGTAAAAGTGTACATCTTTTTTGAGTTAGGCTGCAATGGTGAGAGTCGCAGTGGTCCGGAGCCTATCCTGATCTCACTAAGCTAGGAGACTACACCCAGGATGGGCCACCAATTCACCAGAAGGTGGCCACACATGCACACAGTCACACAAGCATGCACATGCAATGGGAAATTTTACAATGACCAGTTAACCTTAAACCCTTGTCTTTTGACTGTGGGAGGAAGCCAGAGCATACGGAGGAAACCCATGCAGACACAGGGTGAACGTGCAAATTCCACACAGACTGAGCTGGCTTCAAACCCATGCCCTAACAGCCCAGGTGCTGGAAAACCGCAGCACTATTCACTCAGCCACTGTTATATTATAAACACTGTTTCTTGCAGAAGACGCTCATTTGTCAAGTGTTCTCTATGAATTCATTATTAAAATGTACTTTTTAAAATTTAGCCCAAAGTTTTATCTAAAGCAAATTTTTTACCTTTTAAAAATATTATTCACAATTACTAAAAGAAAAATTATTTTCCTCTTCATGATGATAATTTGGCAAAGTAAAACTTATAACTTCATTTAGGTTCCTGTGGTTTGGGGCTTTGGAATATCAGCAAATGTATATCCCACAGTAAGCAACATACTCAAGCCACCCCTAGTATCTGTAGCCTTTTAGAAAACTAACAACCTTGCATCTGATCTACCATTAATAACATTGGGATCAACTTTGGCATCTAGATAAATGAAACCTCAACTCTTATGAATAATTTTTGTACTAAATTATGCTACATTAAAACGCAGCATAGCACTGAGTACACTGTGTGCATGAAGTGATGTCAGAAAAGGATTTCCCATTCATCATACAATGTTCCATTGCTTGTTGCTTGTAAGAATTTTTAGAATTTCACCAGTTCCCCATTGTTTTTTTTCCTGGCATGATGGTAAACATTGACTTGCCTGTGTTGAATTCAGGGGCACACCAGCATGACAGGACCTAAAATGTTGATGAGTCGAGGTTGACAGACTGACAAGACTGCAGTCAAAGCATTAGCTAATGAGCTACCATCAATACAGCACTTTTTACCAGATCTACTTATATTAGTTACCCACAAAATGTCATCCTATTCAGAGCAGGGCACCGATATTCCTAACACGCTAGTGCTGCTATGATTAAACAACAGCCTGAAATTTGCCAGCTGAACTGTACTAGAACAGAATCTGCAATGTACCTTCACAATGTGCCCGTTGCAGTTAGGCAGGACAAAGGAAACAGCATTTCTCTGGGGGTATTTACAGGCCCGAGAACATTAGATTCGATAGAGCAGAGAGTCATGCTGAATATGCAATGATTAATTTGCGCTTTATTTGGGTAGAAGCCAGAGACTAGCAATCCGTCTAGCCCATATCCTCTTGGGTCAGTCTGGGGGACAAGTGCCACAAAGGCTCTTTGCCTGGGATTCCTGGACAGTTACTATGAGAGCAGCATTCAAATGGGAAAGGCCAAGGACCCAACAATGATCCCTTCGTTCTCGGTTTCACATTTCAGCCACTTATAACCACATGGCAAACGCGTCACAGCACCCCCGTCTTAAACAAGACCATCCCGTGAATGCTCTTTCTTAACGCAAGACATACGGACAGGTGCCCCACCCACCTCTCCTATGGATATTCTGGGAGGACAGAGCTGCCATGGTGGGAATACAGCATACTGTAGGTAGTTTTCTAGGGAGGCTCAGTAGACAAAAACTCTTCCAGTCCACTTTGCTTCCATGACTCACAGTAAGTCTCAGCACAAGCCCCCAACACAACAAAGCCATGGCATTTCTTTACCTTGTTAGGAATGGCTCAATGTTCTCATTTTTCCCCTACCCTCTCATTATTTTGCCCAGCCATCAGACAAGAAACTATATAAACACTAAAAGAGGTTATAAATGCTAGACCTTCAAACCATTACCAAAAAGGAACAAAAGTGCGAGAAGAAACATGTTTTAGACAAGAACTTCCTGCCACTGTGATTTTCCCCTTGTGCAATGTGCTTGGTCAGCATAAGGCTTTCAGATGTCTAATTTGTACAAGAGTGGGAGAAAGAGACTGTAGAAGAACAAAAGTCGTGCATTTCAGCTCTGGCATTGCAAGTGGCTGGACACTGCCTAGAAAACACTTCCAATGACAACAAACAAAATCAGAAAACACCAGGCAGCTTGAGCAGAGTGGAGCAAGAAAAGAAAAGTGGGAGGAAGGAGGCCCTGTGCCAACAAAATCCATACAAAACTCTTAAAACCTCTATTCCAAGCATGATGTTTCTGAGGATATCTCAAAGAAACTGGCATGAAAATTTCCATGAAACCGATTGCACAGTCTGCTTTCTGGGCATCTGCAGTGAGAATGGGGAACAAACAGTAAAAACAAACGTGGCTGCTGCAGATTAGTTCTACTCAAGTGCTCGGATGTTCTCACAAATATGGGCTCAAACTTGTACTAGTCTGCATTACTCTTACAAACGCTCTGCTCCAGAGTTTAGTTCTGAGCAGATCTACAAATGTTTAAAGCACATTTTCCTTCCAGTGTGCTTGGCATTTATTTATAGGCAGACATTTCCATAGCTCAAGTGGTAGCATATGCTGCATCTAATTGTTTGCAGACTGAAAGCAGGCGGCTGCATGGGATGCAACTCGCAGTGTGGCTCTCAGCTGGAGCCTTCTGCCCTACTACACAACAGCAACAGGCAGTAAAGCCATACACCAACAGGCTGGCAAGTCAGCATCCTTCCCTTTTTTTAGGGTTTGGATGCTTGATTACCGGCTGTGGAAAATATGTAACAGCTGGGCATTTTGAAGCAGAAGAGAAGAAGAAGAAGAAAAAAAAAAAAAAACATACTACTTGGCATTTCTGTTCCGTTAATACATCATATTAAAGGATTGCTATTTCAATGTGGTTAAGGACACATAAGGATCAGGCACATTAAGGCTAATATGGAAATATTAGCAGCATGGAAAATTACATTATGTCAGAAAGAGGGCCCTAATTAAAATAAACCAAAAAGTTACTGCTTTTGTAGAACTGGTTGTTTATTTGAATCATTTTAAAACATGACATGCATATACCAGTATTTACATAGACATAAAAGGTACATACATATGTGTCTATAACTTTTAAATTACGCATCTGTATTTGAATACTGGTAGTATTTCCATATCAGCCTTCTGACATACAGACTAACATTTTATATAAAAAAGGGGAATAATGGTGGGCTAATAGCTGCAATTGGAATTAATGCTCATCATGCACTTAGCAATTAAGCTGTGTACGTATAATACGAGAATACAGCACACGTACTGTAGAAAACATGTTGTTAGAGCACAAGGCAGTCGCATCATTGTAAGTGTAATTGTCAGCTGTTTTCTTCATATGGTTCCAGCTTTCATTAGCGAGACACGCGTGAGCGGGGTTGCCATGAACAGGACTAGTTGCATCATTTCCTTTGCTTTTTGGGGAGGAAGGAATGCATTGTAGAGGCATGACCAGGCAAATTAACAGCCTTAAGTCTCTTCTGCGCCCATTGCAGAGCTGCTTATAATTAGATGACCTCTGTAAAGGATAATGGGTGTTTCTCTGGAAGTTCTAACACCAAAATAAAGAAGAATGATGCAAACGACACTGACCTCATATATTTAGGTGGCACGGTAAGTGTGTGGAAGCCCTCAGCTGATCAGTGTTCCAGTTAAGTAAATGGACTATGATGCCTAAAGGCTAAGAGCTCTAATTAAGCATCACACCCTTTTTTCACTAATGGATAAGATGCGGTCAACAGCAGGGCAGGCATTTTCACGTCTTTTACTGATTCTGTTATCCCCTGTAACTACTAAGTTAAGCTGCTTTTATTCTTCATTCAGTTCATNCACACATTTTCACATCTTTTACTGATTCTGTTATCCCCTGTAACTACTAAGTTAAGCTGCTTTTATTCTTCATTCAGTTCATATAGACCTGGCCATAAATGTAAGTCACACTTCTTTAACCACATTTCACTTTGAGCATACAGGAAGTGGAAGTGGGAGTGGGTTTTTTTCCCTCTTTTCCCACAGACTAACGTGAGGTGGTCCAGCAGCTCCATCACAGAACCCTACAGCGAACCTAAGTCTTTTTGCAGAGAAGCTGGGAAGACTGCCTCTTGACTTACAAGCTGTACGTCCTTGGGCCACTGTCAACAAAGTACAGGCAGATGATAAATCATGCTCACCAGGGCATCCCTTCTAGAAGGTGCACTCGGCTGTGCCAGGTGGATCAGGGTGTCCAAAAAGATTTGTATACAATACACAGCATTACACAGCCCCCTTCTCAGTAATTTTTTCTTGTTGTTATAGGCCTCAAATCCAATCACGAAACCAAAGGTACCTCTAGCTTTCTGGCTAGTATCTGACTAATGTGTCAGAATGATATAAAAATAATGTATCATTGGGGGGGGTCTCAATATACCCTCTCAAATCATTTCAAGGAAACTGCACATCAGGATAGCAGTCATGTACTTGAGCCAAACCAGGTAGCCAACCACAATCCAAGCCAACTTCAGACACAGCGTATAGCTAATCTTAATTCTTCATTTTCCACAGACACACAGGAATGTTTTTATTGAATTGCTGCCCGAACCATAACTGTGACCAGACACAAGTAGTCATTATGTACGTTTCAAGAGAAATGGTACTTTTTAGAGTAATTTTTGGCACAGATCATGTTTACGTGAGTACATTTGTAAAGAAAAACTTTCTTCATTATACTTCTGTCACCCTCTTCTTGTTACTTTTCAAGAATACGTATTGAATGCTTTAATCTTCTTTCATTAAAACTAATCAAAATGCTCTTATTGAGATTTATTTGCACGTTCTTTGCCATGTGGGTTTCCTCTGGATGCTCTGGTTTTCTCCCACAGTCCAAATACATGTGTCTCAGCTGACGTGGTGACTAAGTTGCCGTTAATGTGTGCACGTGTGTATACATGTATAATGTGTAACGTTGCTCTGCTGAATTGGGGGGGGGTTGAACCCACTGCGTTACAGTCAAAGGACATCCTTGCCCCTGCTGTTGTACTCTTGATGAAAGTATACAACCTGAAAGACTGAAAAAATTCAGGTGTATGAACTTTTAAATTAGTGCAAGCACTGTAACTTAGCATAAAGGCTGGAAATTGTTGCCTTATACAAAGGTGTCAGTATAATTGTGACTAGTCGTATTTATTTTGGATGAATCAGATTAATTTTTGGGACAGTACCTCCTTGCTTCAGCAAGGAGGTACTGTCAGTACAGCAGTAAATGCTGTACTCTTAATGCAGAGCCATAACAGGGCACCAGAAACTCACCCCCGAGAAATCAAGACATTCAAAGTTCCAGTGTCACACAAATAGCTTGTTCCTGCACCACACTGCCTTTTGAGGTAATACTGTTCAGTATGGCAGCCTGGAAGGGATATAATTTGCTAATATACTTAGTTCCATGTCTTGTGTCCCCATTGTTTCTACAAATTTGTGGAACGTCTGTTTTTATGTCAAATAAAGCAGTCCGACACTGCACTGTGCCTCGCGATCCCCTATGTGCTGCGCTGTGCTACACAATCTTCGGTGTGTGTGCTGTGCAACGTGATGTTGGATGTGCAATAAGGCGTTTCACAGCGTTTTAGTGACATTTGGGAAAGGTGGTTTGGGGTTTTCGGAAGGGCTGGGAATGCATCATTACCCCCCTCCCCCCATTTAAAATAATTGAAAACAGCATCCTGATAAACAAATTTTGATATGTGCAGTGTTATCAGGAACAAATTAAATGTGTTAATTGGTTTCCTGTATATTGCTCAATAAATTAAAACTCTGTATTTAAGAGGTTAACATCGCTAGTGGTTTAGGAAAAACAAATAGCTAAATCTGAATCAAAGTAACTAGACACTTGACACTTGATACTTTATCTTGTTGTAACACAGGTATCCCCCTCCTTACAAGCCTAATGTGTTCCAGGAAACTGGCTCATAAGGTGAAATCTCATAAGTTGGAAACTCTCAAGATTCCCACAGTTTTGGTTCCTGTTTCTTGTTAAGTGTGAAAAATCAGCCTCACATTTGGTCATAACTCAGACAAGGGTATTAAAAAATTGCACTTGTATACGGGAAAGCAAAATAAATCCAAGACTCGTATTGAGAGGGATACCTATACTTTTAAGTCACCGTTTCTTTAAAGTGACGGTACTTGTAGTTGAACTGTATTTCTGACTCTTTCCGCCTAATACTGTAATATTTATTGTGATATTTAGTCATGACGAATGATGAACTAGTGCTTTCCTTCTTCCAAAAAAGGAATCTTTCACAAACTGAACACAGATGATCCACGGTAAGATAAACAAAGTGAATTATTGGAGCACTAATTTCATATTCATACTCACTTCCTGAGAATTATAGACTTGAACCTGAAAGTCTCAGCAAGGAACTCAAAGCTTGATAACATTAGCAGTTAACACTGGTTAGAATTATGCCTGAATGGACAGACAGATGTTTCATGTTTGGCCAAAGCATTACAACTGCATAAACATTTAATATAAGCAAAAAATATAAAAGAACTGTTTATTTCACAGGTTTTCCCATATTGCTGTTTAAGCATAGTGCTACCATAATGTCTGCTCTTAAAACACAACAGCCCACAACAGCACATCAACACAACAGCCAAGTCATTGTTTTAATTTAACATCGGTATGACAGAGGTCTATATTTATAGAGATGTGCGTATACATGAAGTCAAAAAACACCATCCATTATCCTTAAGTGCTCTATTGTGGTCAGGGTCTGCGCTGGACCATGAAAAGGCACCCTGGATGGGTTCTCATTTTGACCACCCACAAACAAATTCACACACAAATGCACAAACTACAGGCAATTTAGAGTGACCAGTGAACCTGAAATACATGTCTTTGGACTGTGGAAGGAAACCAGAGCACTGGGAAGAAACCCATGTAGACACAGGGGGAACATGCAGAGTCCACTTAGATTGAGCTGGATTCAAACCCACACAGAAGAGCATAGGGACCTTGCTGTGCTTCTGTGCCAGTCAATAAACACATGACTGAATTTTTAAGTAACCCTATGGCCTTGGTAACCTGGTATTGATCTTACTAAAGTGTAGTTACCCATAACCTTAAAAAAACCCTTACAGTGTACTCTCTTACATTTAATGGAGCTTTCAATAAAATCTAATGACACAGTAAATAAGGCTACAACTTGGAATTGTGTATGAAAACCCTTTAACAACTTAAAATGAATTGAAAAATAGATTATCAGATACATTTTTTCAAGCACTCTTTACAGTGATTTAATATCAATTAGCGAAAAATACATTTAAGCACATTTAAACATTATATAGTCAAGACACTAAGTTCTGCAAAGTACATTTATTGTGGCAACAGTTTTATTCTGCGAAAATGTATTTTCCTTAAGCATGCATGTGGTTTCTTTGCCTGCAAAACAGATGTAAAACTTCATGAAGGAGCCACAGCTACATCATAGGAAACTCACCTGTAAATCAAAAAATTTGCTGTATCGCCGAAAAATAACTTCCGTGGAGCCATCGGACCAGGAGACCTTAATGACGTAAACCTGTAGGAGTGGCGAAAGAAACACAAAATTTTAATGATTTGTAACAAAGGGGAGAGGGTACAAGATGGAATAATGTGTGAATGGAGGTGTATGTTTGACTCATACATTGCAAAGGTCAGTGGTTTACATCCCGCATAAAGAAGGGTTAGTCCACGACAAGATGAGATAAAGGTGGTTCTAATACAACAATTCTTGTGTAAATTACTAGACTAAAAGAATTTACACGTGAAACACCAAATCTTTATTTTCCAGTATAGCTGATTTTCATTTGATGCTGATACACCAGTCACTGACATCACTACTGCTCTATAAAGGAGCAGTGATCCATGAAGGCGAGCACAACAGAAAAATCTAAACTAGAATATTCTTGCAATCCAACACAAACTTTAAAGCAGAGACCTTGCAACCTGCCACAACATCTGTAAAATGTTTCCATGTGTTCATAGCTCTGCCACACAGCAGCACAAGGGGGTTGGGAATTAAGTGGGTACCAACTGTGCCCCAGGAACCATGTTACAGGTATGGTGACAAACAAAAAACAGTAAAAATATATAGTCTATATATTATATATTTTCAGTTTTCAGATGGTCCAAACAGTGTTTTATGGCAAAATAACATTAATTTTTCCCTCATCCTAGCACTGTTTTTCATAAATAATGGAAAATGTCATTAATATTGACGGATGTTATTTAATCAAATAACTGCATTATTATTTGTTTTAAATGCATTGCAACACGTTCTTGAGTGAAACCTGCACTTTTCCATGGGTACCTATAGCCAAGAAGCAAAACCCGATACTGTACGTTAAACTAACAGTTTTGAAATCATCTCAGTTCTTTGTCAACATCCCATGTAAAGCACAGACATCCTCACAAGTCATAGATCAGAAAACACGCTTTCATGATGTAAACCCAGGGCCTGTACTCTGCTCAACATAGATACAAAGTCTGCATATAACACCCAGTTGAGCTACAGTTGGCTATAGAAGCAGCCTTCAAGTGAATTTTGAACCATTTTCGCATTGCACTGCAAATGGAACCTTTGTCCTTTGCAACAGTAAACAATACGTACCAACAACAGATATTCAGAAACTTCATTAATACTACAAAAAATAATTACTCAGGAATTTGTTTAACAGTTATTTTCTACTGTGTTCTATTTCCTTTGTCTTAAGGAACAAAGAAAAAAAGAAAATAATGTGGCTTTACAAAAAAATAACAGCAAGAAAACAAAGTTATTATGACTTCATAGGTTGCGAAATCCTGAAAGATACTCAGAAACAAGCTAGGCTCATGTGACATGCTCTGGCACTGCCAACGCAGACCTCCCCGAGGGACACCTTCTCAGCATAGCTTCAGAGATGTCTGACAGGGTTTTACTCATTTCCTCCTAAGTTCCACAGCCAGACAGGACGGACATCCTTTGGAAAGGCTTCAGATCTCTGCTGAAGCAATGTCAAATCAGGGAGGGAGAGTCACAAGTGCAGGGTAGAAATATGGCTGCTTGCAACTACAGAAGGTCTGTCTACAGATGTCCAAATGTCTGCGCTTCACCTGATTGCTGCTCACTTAATTGTACATTGAAAACTGTAATGCACATGTTTCCTGCAGTAAACAATAGCATAAAGCCGCCAGGATGTACCACGATCATTTGAGCACGGGAGGAAGAATTACAGTTCTGAACTCTTTCCGAACATCTAATAGCCTCCAGACTTCGCCAGACTACAGGCAGCGACTACTAAAGTCACAGTTAGCTGTTCTCTTCACATCAGAGTGCCACATCATGTCTCTGAGACAATTTGCAGAAAGCACTGAAAACAGTGATGTCAAATGTTTCAGTTAAACAGTCATCACCTCTAGGCTAATATTTTAGCAAGAGACTTATGACAATTTCCTCGCCTTGCTGTCATCCTGAATAATATGCGTAATTAGTTTATCTGTAGCCTGAATTTCCACATTGGACTTGACCAACTCATTAGCTCTCCTAAAGGGAAATTGTGACTTGCTGGCTGCATTACAAGCACAACAGACACTTTCTTTCAGAAAGGAAGAAAAAGAAAGCTGGGAGCTGATCAGAAAATGCAGAATGATGTGTCTGGCCTAGTACCGCTGCTTGCGTGTATCCCAAGTCTTCAGCAAGAGAGCGGGGATGAAGAATCTGCAGGAGGTGACTTTCAGGGGACGAGCACACCCAGCTCGCTCGTATTTTTGCAGACAGAAGATCAACAAGTTTTCCCTGCACAAACATTTTCCCTACCCTTAATGCTAACAAAGGAGCTATACATAAAGGGCAGTAACATTAAAAATATCATTAATATTCCAGCTCTCCATAACAGCAACTACTTAATCACAGTTGCAGTGAATATCAAGAACAAATTTTGCAAAAACCTCTCACTTTTTCACTACATTATACAAGTCTTCCCATAATGGAAAGAATATGACGTTTAAAATAAAACCCAGATTTTAAAAATGAATGACTAGTTATTTAACGTTGTGCCAACTGCCTCAGATCACCCATTCTCCACCCAACTGAAACAAATAAGTAGAACAAGCATGATCTGGAAAAAAAAAAAAAAAATACGACGGCTACTGGTCCAGCAACAACATACCATCATAACAATATAATATCTATGATGAGAAAATACTGACAACCACTAGCCAAATCCAGATTTATTCATTCCATTTTGGTATAAGCGAGATGACACAAAAGGCAATGAAATGAAGCCCTGGAGTTAGTGCCCACCTGGGAAGCATACAAACTATTGTTGCCCAATTAGAGGCAGGTCTGAGGAGAACTGCTCATCCCAACAACCCTTGCGGATGTTGCAGTCTGTGCACCTAATGAAATAAGGCTTCGTGCAGGCTCTGCCTGGAAAGCCACATATAGCCGGGCTGGGGGGAGGATGGAGTGTCTGTCTCAGAGTAAAAAAAAAAAAAAAAATCAGGATCATGCATCACGCCGCAAAGTCAAGCAGCGGGACGGCAAAAACAACAACAAGGTTCATGAGAAATACCAATAGATGAGCTTTTGGAAACAGTGCCATAATAGTGCCAATTATCTCTGACAGTTTTTGACACAAATGGCATGTAGAAGTAAATATGACATCTGGTTATGGTCCAAAAAATCATCAGCGCAGGCCTACAAACAAAGATACGTCTCCGTGGTAATATAGATACAAATAACAAATGCAAATAAAAAAATTATTTTCTGCAAGGGGTTGAGCAAATGGGAGCGATGCACACAGTAATCCTGAGATGAATTGTCAAAATGGCTAATTTCACGGTAGAGCAACATGGAGAAATGTTCTGCGCCCCTAAAAACGTTTTATCACTGTAAAAGAAAATTTGCTGTAAATTTGAGCCAAACGATGATAAATTCAACAGAAACGCCATTGTGTCGGTGGCAGATAAAGCAGTTATTTTACCTGTCTCCACATAGCCTGTAATACACATGTTCATCTAAGGATTTTGAAGCTTATAAACAAGGACCCTGCCATTCCTGCAGTGGTTTCTGACACTATATCACACTGGTTGCAGTATGTATATAATGCAGTGCACATTTCTTGCCGTTTTGTCAAAGGGAAATATCTGTAGTTACTTACAAAAAAGTTTAAACACATTAAAATATGCATATTAAATCCAAGGAAACGGATTGAATTTAAATGTTACAATAAACTGCAGCTACAATAAATAATGTGTACCTTCGCAGCTCTGAAGTTTTACAATAATGTACCGCTACTAAAATCCAAGATACTGTGTCAATTATTACAAATAATTATATAGTCCAACATCTACTATACTTTCACAGAATCTGAGTGCTTAAGAACTGTTCTTATGACCACAGATAAATGGTCCTCCAGGATGGATTTTTTTCAAGCTATGATATGATATTTGAGAGGCCATAACTGCTATTACTCAATAATCTGGAATTTACTTCTATACCTCCGATAATTCAAATAAATTAGGATACCACAAGTAGTCTTATTAAATGGATTGAAGTACACCACAAGTATTATATGAAATAGCTAAACGTGCCCCAAATGTTTAGAAATTTAATTTTTTTTTTTTTTTTACCAATACTGACATAAAAACTGAAGTAAATTCAGTGTTTTATGCGAGAAAAAGACAAAGAGCTCCTTTAAAACTTAAGCTGAGAGAAAGTCAGCACTGACTTTGAAAGCATAAACTGGAGCTGGAATTGAGTCAAAGAAATCTGGACCCCCCACAGCCTTAACCCTTTGCTTAACCCCACTTGAAGCATATTCCGTGTAGTCTACTGTGGCTTTTATGGTGTATACATTTAGTCATTGTTTTAAAAAGCACTTACGCATAACATTCATCTTACTGGCATTATTCTTTGTAATTGTTAAGGAAAATATTTCTCTGATACAAATTATTTATGAGGCGACGGTCTTCAGGGTTGCGATCTTTGCACCAACTCTCCCTCCGTCCATCGTGAAATAAACACGAGTCCTCAGTCCCACGACATTTTACAACGAATTTGTATAATTTACACCCAGTTATACTCCATTTTTAATACATAAATTTCTCTGTAAAAGGGTGTCACTCGGTAGCATTTCGGAGTCACTGTACCAGTGTCTTCTGTTCATTGTGACACGGTTCAGCGCTCGGTCTACCGAGGAGGCGGCTCGTGAATATAAACTTAAATAGAGCGAATTTGTAATAAAGGCAGAAAAACTTTCAAAACTTTTTTTAAAAAACAGATTTTCAAAGTATTTTACTGGGGAACAGAGAAACGGCAGTTGAGCGTTAAAAAGTCTGTTCAGGATAGTCTCGCTCCCTGCTGGACAAAGGAGGCCGTAAAGCCGCCCTGAGCTACGCCGCTGTGCCAAGTGCCTCAGAAAGTAACACGTTCACACACCTTACATGTGTCACTTTGTTGTTACCAACACACACACACACACACACACACTATTCTATCATTGATCTACACATCCTTTCTACGGATTGCTCGCATTCTTTGTATTCACGTTTACTCGATTTAAAGAAGTAACTGACAGTATTTGTTTCACTTCTAAAAAGTTAAACTAGGAAATCGTCTCGCCTGAAGTGTGCAAACAAACAGATTTTTCAAAAACGAGGCAGGTGTGAAGTTGCTCTTACATAGTGCTTGCTGGGGGTCCTTCTCTTCTGAACATCTTGGACAGTTACTTCCTGCACGGTCCTCCTGGGCATGGTGTGTGTGAGAGTGTGTCCGCGTGTGTTCAGTCCTCCGCTCTTTTCACTGGTGACAAAAAACGGCAGCAGCAGGAATAATCCAGCGTGTAGGATGTCACAGGCGACCGCCGAAGTTTCCACCACGTCCACCCTGAGACTCCTGCTCGACCTCCAACGTCGCGCTCTTCTCTCTCTCTCTCTCTCTCTCTCTCTCTCTCTCTCTCTCTCTCTCTCTCACGCACAGGACCGAAATGTTGCAGCGGCGCTACGCATGAAAATGATCCTCCGTCCCACCACGCGGACCGCGGCCCGGCCTGCTCGTGCTCGTGCTCGTGCCCCGAACCCGAACTCCCAGCCTATCCCAGCGCTCCGACCGGAGTCCGGCCCCGCGAGCCCTTAAAGACGCAGGAACACAGCGAGCGCCATTACGGACCCACAGCGCTGCTCTCAGCTGAATCGACCCTACACTCGCCGGCCACTTTATTAGGAACACTCGTGCATCTGCTCGTCCGCGCATTTCTTTTCTTCAGCCGGTCATGTAACAGCAGTGCAATGGATAAAAGGAGACACGGATCAGTAAATGTTCACATAAAACTTCAGAATGTGGAGGAAAATGTGATCTAAATGACTTTAAACATGGCATGGTGCTGATGTCAGGCAGGGTGGTTTGAGTATTTCAGAATTTGCTGCTCTCCTGGGATTTTCACTCGCAACAATTTCCAGAGTCTACAAAGAACGGTACCTTGTGTGAACACTTCGTGCTAGTGGTGGTGGTGGTGTAATGGTGTGGGGAATGTTTTCTTGGCACACATTGGGCCCCCTAATACTGATTGAACATCATCTGAATGCCACCCTGTCCTGTCTGAGTTTTGTCACTGACCATGTGCATCTTTTTATGGCCACAATTTCTGCCATTTCAGCCATTTTTTTAATGGCTGTCTTCTAATAGCTGCTTCCATATCACAGAGCACAAGTCACCTCAAACTGGTTTCATGAACATGATAATGAGCCCAGTGTACTTCAATGGCCTCCAGATCTGAATCCAACCGAGCACCCTTGAGATGTGGTACAACGGCAGATTGGCAACATGAATGTGCAGCTGACAAATCTGCAGCAATAACGTGATACAATTGTGTCAATGTGGACCAGAATCTCCAAGGAATGTTTTCAGCACCGCGTTGAATCCATACCACAAAGAATTGAGGCCGTTCTGAGAGCAAAGGGGTTCCTGGTATCCTGGCATTAGAACGGGGTTCCAAATACAGTGGCTGGCAAATGTATGGGCTAAAACGTCCTATAGTTTGGTATTATTATTGTTATTATGGTAGCTTCCTTCTACTTTTCATGGAGCGGATAACATTCACATGCAGCAAACTGAAGTGCAGGGGAAACACAAATCTGTTACAGTTTGATCTCCATAATGAATGGATTCGTCTGAAACCGAGAATACAGACCCAGCTCATTGTACTCATGCAGGGTTTGAATGGCTTGCATCAGTGGTCCCAGATTCCTGTAATTCCTCCAATAGTTCACAGTAAGCAATACTGTCATACTTCTTCTAGAATGTTCCCCTGTGCCCTTGAATTGTGCCAAGGAAAAGATCTGGTCCATTTTTCCAAGACTAGGATAGAAATCATATTGTTCTTCCTGAGTCTGAGGCTCAACTATTGAGTGAAATCTTTGTTTCAGTGCCCCTGGCAGATGGTCTGCTGGGGAGGCTGAGAAGGGTGAACCTGCTGTAACTGGAACCTACCCTCTGGTCACCTTGCTTACAAGGGGACCCCCACCTCAGTTTACATTTCCAGAGATACACCTGACCTACCTCCCATGAAACACTGAAGTGGGGTGTGAGATGTGCTACCCCCACATAACAGGAAAAGGTTTGTAAGATGGGGACCAACAGTAAAATTTCCTCAGTTTCCTTTCAAAGTTGTTGAAACTACTGCAAAAAAATGCTTGTTAAAAAATCCACCTCACTAAACTACAAAATTGGGTAGCTGTGTGAACATTTAAAGCTTGATTATAAAAAAAAAAGACAATTGATGTCACTATATGAAAGATCTCACCATATGAGGCTGTGGAAGCTTTATTTTCTTCATAAAGCACACAGCTGTTGTAAACTTTTAATTGATCCTGTTTTAACAGTCACGTATATACATTTTATTATGTCATTTCAGTAACTAATGATTGTACTATTACAATTTTGTCATATAATAAAATACTAATATAGAAGACACATGCTCAACAATTTCATAGTTACAGTTGTGACAAAACTATATATTTTTGTCCTTATTTTATTTAGGGACTAGCTGAGTTACCCAGTACTCCCCATGTCAAAAAAGTGTAGCAGTGGAAAAGTAAAATGTCATAACACAATATATAGTCACCAAACTGTTGCACCAGTTAAGTGGAAGCATTTAGTACAGAAGTCTTGTTAGTGTCAGACGGGAAAACCATCGAGAGTGATGCACGCTGGTTATAGTGAAGTCGACAAAACAAAATACAAAGAACAAAACTTTGTTACCCTTACATCACTCGTGTGTACAGTTCCGTGTGTATCGAGTATCACTTCTTATTAAATTTTACATTTTCATTTGCTGACATATAACATCTACTGGCTCCTGTGGTTGAACACACAGATGGCCCTGACAGCAATGCTGTCCACCGTGATGTGCACACAATAATAACAAATTATACATTGCCAAACTTTATTAGCTTTAAACTTGTTGAATTTAGCATATTTTGTGTGAGTGTGTACATGTGTGGAGCGAGAACATTCATCAGCATCATGTAGGTATGCTCTGCATGTGATGTCACTATGTGTTGTGTGTGACATCAATACACCTATTTCTCCAAACCTTGTTGACACCGAACTGAACATTTTTGAAATAGTAAGTAGACTTTCTCGAGTTTAATAGACTTGACTGTGTAAAAACCTCACTTAGGGTGAGAAATACCTGTGTGCCAGATTTCAAGTTTGTTGCTTGAAAAACAAAGCTGTGCATAAAGAAACAAAGAGACAGCGATGGAACTTTGTAGATATAAAGATGTTTGCCGCAAAGCTCAAAGGTTTTTGAGTTCAAATCTGGCAAAAGCTCTGCATAAGTCGAGTCTGCATGTCCAGGTCAATGTGTGTTTGTGATGTTCTACAGACTCCCATTATGGTGCACTGAGACCCTACAGAGGCTGTTTGAAATGTAAGGAGGCCAGAGGGACAATGTTTTAATATTGTGATACTGGGTTATGCTTTGTGAAAAAACTGCAAATTATGAGACAGGTTTACGAATATTGCAACAGTCCATGCTTTATTTTCTGAAGGTAATTCAAGTTGTTTAAAAAAAAATCAAACCCAGAAAGTGTGGACATTAAGAACATAATCTAGATAGCTGAAAGCTGCTTGTTTCAGACTCATCACCTCCTATTGAAATAATAACCATAAAAAAGCGGTAACAATCTGACACCGAGTTATACAAATGGGCGTAATGCTAAGTTGCTGTAAATAAAAGCGTGAACTAAGCAGTGATTTAATAATGATGTGCTATTAGTTTAATGGTGTTTAGTTCTGTTGATGAACAAAACAGTGATAAGTAGATATTACAGTAGAATATTCAGATCAAAACAGCATTAACCCTGTCAGTTGAAAAGGAATCATGTTCTGGTTACAGTTTGCATATCACCATCTTGTGGAACATTGTCACATGTCTTTTTCCGAATACAGGCCTCTTTTGATTCAGTGACCTCTGTCGGTTCACACAGGAGTTGCAAGTCTCGATCCTGCAGTTACAGCACAGACACTCCTGGCCACAAGAAAGGTCAGAGGTTACGCCCTCAACATTTTGTAGCTTCTGCATTTTTGGGCGGAATTATATTAGACAAGCAAATCTGCAAAAGTACGATCCCTTCTGAGTTTCTTATTACTTTGGAGTGAGAAAATGAAAACACTATTGACTTTGCCACGGTTAACTGTGCAAAAGACAAGTAAGTTTACGTAGAAGAAAATATCACTTCAGTCGTCGTGTTGAGGTCAAAAAAAGAATGAAGGGTTGTAGAAAATAAGATCTTTTTTTTTAACAGGGATGGGTTTTTAAACCAAATCTTGGAGTACATTAGGATTTTGTGCAAGTTGTGGGTGTCAAGGGGTAAAGTGGCCATTAGGAGCTGAGATGCTGTTTTTGTTCAGGGACTGTCAGTAAAAGCACTGTGAAAGCATGGGGGGGGTCAGATGTATGGAGAGGGGTTGGAATGGTCACACATCTGCAGCTCCAGGTGGGAGGTGATTCCAGAGAACCTATCCTGAAGTGGCAGCAGGTAGCCCAGGGGTTCCCCTTTAGAGATGGGACCCCCATAGCGATACGGCCGAATGTTGAAGATCTTCACACAGTACTCTTTCACAAAAACATAGACAGAACAGACACATGCAGTCTAGTTTTTGGTATGTAAACAGTTAATTTTATCAGCTTCAGTTCATGCAAAACTACAGTATGGTGGGGATACGTAGAATTAAAAACAGCAGTGATCTGAATATCAAAACATACACAATAACGTAAAAACCCACCAAAATGCTTAAGTGGGTTCCAAAAAACTCAGTTTGTGTGAAATGCGGGGTCACTTTCTTGTGAGGTTAATGAAAAACAATATAACAATCAAACAAACAAAATTAATTAATTTCTGAAAAGTGTGAACCGAAATTTCGGTCCGGTTCTGAAATTTTGTATACGGAAAGCCTACTTTCATTAGTTTAAAAGGGGAAAATGCAAAAGTCTTCCAGGGCAATACAAAAAGCACCCAAACATCCTTAAAATACTTTAAAAGACTATATAACTGTCAGCCCATGCTTTCAATGTGATATAAAACACTTCAAAACCAATTACCTAATTATCATATTACCTAATTATAGTATTATTAACGGTTAATAAGGTCAACGTAACGCACAGGTAACACACACGCACGCAACCCATACCCTGCAGGGTACCCCATCAGTATCACACACAAAGAACCTGTTGTGCTTGCTGCACTTGCTTATATAAACCATGGAGAACAAAAGTTGCAATCTGTGCCTCTTTTTGTCCCATGAACCAGCCCATTTGCCACAGTCATTAATGGATATGTCTCTAGGTATGTTTCGGAAATGAATTGCGTTTTCCTTATATCCAATAGAAAGCAGTGGACATTAAATAATGAAATTTATGATAAAAATAAATGGTTTTCACCAAATAAATAGAACAACATCTGGTTTTGAGTTCTGGTGGCCGGAGGAGTATCAGTAGTAGATGGGGGTCATATGGTTGCTGAACTACACTTTATATATGATGTTAAAATGGAGACTTTGCACACGTGCATACAAACAGCAAACACGAGACAGGAAAATAACATGAAACAGCCAGTGGTACACTTGTAATGTTCTGGCAGTATGCCGTGTTTATATTTTGTGTGAAATAAGAGACTTGGAGGGTGTGTAGAAAAAGCAATGGAGCTTTACTTAGCCTTCATCTCATGTGCTGTCACACTCTAGGGATTATGGGTAATGCAGTCTTTTATAAGCATTTTCTGCTCATGCTGCTTCTGCTTTACTTTTCAATTTTTTGGTAAACAGACTTTGGATAAATTTTGCTATATGGATTTTTCATTCTGCTATTCTAAATTTAGTATCAAACAGCAAAAGCTGTTATACTGAAACTTTAAGTAAAAAGAGCTCATAAATCTTCCAGGTACTGTGGACAAACACAAAAGAATAACAATATTTTCATTTATTTTATGTGTGGAAAAAAAGACTAATTATTACAGCCAAATGCTCCTTTGTGAAATACAATGTATGCTAATAAAAAATAACCTGCTTTGACTGTGCTGTCAGTAGCATTCAAAAGGAGAGCTTTAGAAATTAGACTGTTGGAGCCTTGAACCTCAAACCAGTCTTTTCTCCACAGCATGCTTGAGCACCACCATTCATAGAGCTCAATGACATGCCTGCCCCAAAGACATCCCCGAGGGGTCAACAATCCCCGTCCAGTTCTTCACGACGGTTAGGCACACCTACTTAGAAACATGCGACACTAATAACACTAATAGAAAATTTACTCTAATGTATGTCATCTTCAGTACAACCTCTACATTTGCTCGCATTAGAATATACAATTTCAGGTACAAATCAGACAATGTGAAGGATTTACTCATGCTGAGGTGAAACAGAGCAGCTTGGGCACAAGGTCTTCTGTGTTCCCTGAATGCTTTGAAATTAGAGCCCAGCTAATGTCATTTAAGGGGCCTTTTTGGTTTGTGCTCATCCATAGCGGAGGCTAATGAAGACATGTGGCAGTCCCTGTACTGACAATCGGTCCTGACAGATGTTTGTGTATTTTCCTGCTCGTGATTAGATTTCAAAAGCCATTAGGTCCCCATATCACTGACAGAGTTCAGTGAGTTCTCCCTGATCTCAGTTACATCCCATAATCCCACAGACAGACATAAATCATCTCATTTGTCACGTCACCGTAAATTACATTTTGACATGTAAAACAAAGTATTGTGTAGAGTCTATTGATTGTAATGGGTGAATCCAACCATAATGATAATTTAGTGTCAAAATCTATCAGTGTGATGTCACGAGAATGCCGGGGTACCAACCCGAACCGAAGAGCTTAACGCCATCGTACTGAATGCCATGTTTTGCCCTGCGACGGACCGGACCAGCCAAGGTGCCCGAGAAAGGCGCGTTGACGACAGAGTAGTCATCGCACACCACATCCACTGCTCTGTGGGTTCCGCTCCCTCTGAGAAACATAGGAAGTATGTGGAACAGCACTTAGCTCAGGAGACAACACACTGTTCCACTCCCGCGATGGGAAAATTCCAGGCCCTTCTTTGCATCATGACACAGCACCGCCACAGTTAGAGGACATCGGATTATACGGCTTATTTATTTTTAGTGTTACAATTATTAGCGTTTCATCTTTCAACAAGCACTTTATAGTTGTACGTAAAACAAAAATAAGAAGCAGCAAAGGAGGAAAAGGTCTAAAATATTTGTTCCACGGTTCATACCATGATTTACAGTGAGTAGAACTGTACACAATTCGTGATTATCTTCATGACTGACTGTATATTAATGTAATGTATCTATTATTCTTGGGTGCAACACCAATATGCCCATGATCTGAACCTGCAATTCAGCTTCTATACCTCAATCTTCATGTAAAATGTTTAAAAATAATAAATAACAGAATAAACAATTATTATGTAATACAGAGTTGCTATCGGGTGGTATGGCATGAGTGGTGCTGCTGCCTCCGAGTGTCTGGGCTCTGGAGCATGGGTTGAATCCCAACGTATTCTGTGTGGAGTTTGCATGTTCTTTCTGTGTGTGTGTGTGTGTGTGTGTGTGTGTATGTTACTGTAAATTCCCATAGTGAGCTATTATGTGCTTGGTCACCCTGTGATGGACTGGTGTTCCATCCAGGGGGCAGATTCATAGTCTCCAGTGATTCAACGATAGGCTCCTGACTGCTGTGGCCCTCCTCAGGATAAGTGGTTACTGATGACAGATGTATAATAATAAACATATTGCTAGGATTAAAGAATAAAAACAACAATAATAATAATAATGGTATTAGTCTCACACACCCCTGCCTAGGACCTCCTCCTCAGAAGTGGGCAGCTTGTATGGGTTGTTTGGGAGATTGGAATTGATGCAGGATACCTGTTAGGGTTGAAGGCTCCACAGCCAAACCTGTCACATGCTCTCACTCTGTTCTGGTGGTGACCAGAACACAAGATGTCCCATGCTCCAGAATCTGGGGACAGAACAGAAAGATATAAAAAAATGGCACAACTGATCTGAATGACTTCTCAGAGCTTTTTTTTGGGGGGGGAATGGGAGGACTGCACACAGAAGACATGAAAGAATTTGTACTGGTATGAAGGGTTCCTCCAATCTTTCTCACCTGGCATGCAGCACTGGTGCTCTCGGGGTCCTCTGCACTTATCCTCCAGGTACCGGCCTTGACAAACATATGTCTTACGTTGGCAGATCCCACCCATACTGGTGCAGGCAACATCATTTGTCACACGGGGTTGCCTCATCCCCCTGCCAGCATGCTCATTTCTTGCTTCTACGTTGCTTCCATTGGACACCTCTTGGCCCACGGAAACCTTCCCTTTTTCTTTCTCCTTATGTTTCTTCATTTCATGGCTTCTCTTCCATTTGTTATCAGCAGCAAGACCTGCAGCAACAAAAAGCCCGTGAAAACCCGTTCACATTTACCTGAAACCATGGGCCAGCCATCATTTTCTTTGGACGGTGGTTTAGCTAGGACACCAAAACTTTAGCCAGATTTGTGTTAATACAATGGTGGACAACTAAATTTGTACATGTTTTGAATAAAATCGAGGCAGCACTCACACTCCTCTGGACTTAGACAGGCTGCTTCTCCTGTTGTAAAGGATATAGAGGCCAACAGGTAGCGTGGTGGTTACAGTGATGACTGGCAAATCTTTTTTAAAGTCCTTGGACTCAAATGACATTGAGGAAGGGCTTAAAATGAGTGTCTCAGTGAAACATCCAGTTATATGAAGGCACAGAAGTGATGAAAAAGCTGAGCAAAAATAATACAGATAGAAGACACAGAGCGACGTAATTGCTTCTATTGTCAGAATCACTCACACCATTTGTATTACAGAAGCCTGGGTTGGACTGATGGAGAGAAGCTTGCCCCAGGTTTCAGCGTAAACCTTTGTGTTTTGTCTTCATTAACTTCCTTACCTTCTCTGCCACATTACAGATTTCACGCACGCTGCCTGCACGCTCTAAGCGTGGACTTGAGTTGCATATCACTGCGGATTAAAGTTGTCACATGGTCAGCAGTCTTTTCTGCATCTGGCATTGCCATGACAACCGAAAGGGGGGAAAAAAAAAAGAAATGTGTGTTCTGGTGTTCATAATGAATTATCTCAGCACGGAAAATCTGAACAAATGCCGGAGACGCTACGGAAAAGGCCGCCTAATTTTTGGTGTACTTGTTCCACTTACATATTTAGTGAATCTCCAGGACTGACAGCCCCTGATGAAAACCTTAGAAATGTAAACGCGAAGGATACCTTCAAATTGAAGGCAATTTTTTCTGTAACACTATGGATAACCTTTCTATAATTCAAAATTTTGCACAATATTCTGACTACTGGGGGGCACAACGGAGTGGATGTGTCACAGCTCCCGGACTCAAGGGTTCAGATAAGGATTAGAATCTGCCTCAGTCTGTGTGGAGTATGCACGTTCTCCACGTGTTTACATGAGTTTCCTCTCAGTGCTCTGCTTTCCTCCCACAATAACTGTATTCCAGGGGAAATGCTGACTTTAAAGTGCCCATACAGGGCGAGTGCATGAGTGTGTGTCATTGCCCTGCGATGGACTGATGTCCTGTCCAGGTTGTGCTCTACCTCACACCCTATGCTTCCAGGATAGGGTCTGGATAACTGTTACCCTGGACTGGACAAGCAGGTACTAACAACGGATGGATTATTATTACTTGCACTGTAAGTCCCTACTGACTTATTTCTCCAACTTGAAGGTTAGGTTGCTCAGTATTCTTTACTTGAAATTCAAATATGAGTGCAAATACTGCCGTAAAGCCTACTGTGACAGTTCAGCTCACCTGCAAAGCTCAGATATGAGAATAATGCTCAAAATGTTAAGTTTACTTACAGCTGGTAAAAATAATTGATATCACAAGCGTCTTCAGGAGCATGCCGGCAGCCTTGAGAACTTCACCTGTGTCACAAAAAAGAAGAACCACGTAAGGAAACATATATACATCCAATAATAACATCACACGCCATTTTCCCAGAGACTTCACAGTTTTTCCTACAGGCTGAGGGGGTCTCTTCATTTCAAGGGTCCTGAATAATTAATCTACCAAGCGATGAATTTTATTTCCTCGAGTGTTATAGAATTATTGGTCACAGCGCATTATCAGAGCCTTTGTCAAACAGCACAACTTGCTTACCAGAGCAGCGGAGTTGTGAGGTGTGGACTGGGAGCAGCACAAAGGGAGCCCTGTTGAGGTCCAAGCCCAGCACCCAGCTCATGCTGGACTCTTGTTCACTTCTGGCCACAGGATATTCCTCCCAAGTCAATATTGATGTTGGCACTTGAAAACAAACTATCTGGCTTCCTCCTGAAAGGTTCCTTTTGAGAAGGCATTGGTACAGAAAGAGAAGAAACTATTCAGGCGCTGTGGGCCATATTCAAATATTAAAATTTATAAGCGCACACATTCGGATACAGGAGATGACATAGTGCATTATGGTGCATCAACAACTTGTCAGGTTTTGGGGAAATGAGAAAATATTAGGAATATTAAACAATCAAGTTACCCCCAGGTCTGCTTGACTACTGGCGGGTTGCACACCTGATTGTTACACCGACGGCGTGTTAATACACACTCGGGTGAGCGCAAAGCGGCCACAGCCGAAGTTTGCAGATTGAACGGAGGGTTGTTAGTTCCTCTCCAGTGCGGTCCTCTTAATGGACCAGTCAATGTCGAGCACAGCCCGAATCAAAGAACACACACACACACACACACACACACACACACACACACACACACACACACAGAAACAGGCAGTTCCAATCTGCAGCAGGGCACAATTTTGTGCATAAGTTACAAACTCCGACAATCCTACCACGGCTTGGCCTGTATTTCAGGTTGGTATTGGGGCTTTTGTTATGGACTGCGAGGTTCTGTTCTTCATTTTAAACACAGGTTTCCAATAATGTGTGTAACACACACATCAGCTCTCTGTTAGCACTTGAGGTCGCAGTGAGAAGTAATGTATACATAGAGAATGAAGCATCTGCATCAACAAACCATAGAGCTAAGAATAGATACTTTCACTAACAGCCCTCTTCCCGAATAAAGGGATGGAATATGAATTCATATGATTCTAATGACTATTCTTCATCTAACTCTTGTGTTATATCATTAGAACAGTTGACCGCAGGTCTGTCCAAAGAGAACATTTCCCTTTGTAAAGTCTGATGTTGCGGTCTGTAGTGTTGCACTGTCCCTCATCCAAGATTGGGATCAAGTAACTGATAATTTAATGGTATTACTACTATTACACGTTATATTCTGTGGAAGGGTGACAAAAATATGCTTTGTAAGACTATTTCTATTTTCTATTAACGCCGAACTACATTAAAACTTGCGCTTGTTTGAAGCGACGGGAAGCGCATCATCTCCACAGCCCCATATCACATCCCGACTGGTCACATAAGCATCTCCAGCATTTCACTGCTTACACTGGATGTATCTGCTGACTCTTTTCTCCAAAGTGACATTTACAGAAGCTGACTGACTGAAACGAAGTAGTATTGAGACAACAATAAACGCATTTCACTCATGTAGCAAACACATGCATTTCTGTACTAGACAGATTGTATACAGTACAGCACATTCTACAAAAAACACCATTTAGGAATTTTGAAACAAAAATATACAAAGATATGTATGTCTTTATATCTTTCTATTTGGAGTTGTATCCTACTGTGGGGCATTTTTGCATCCCTCTCTGGGTCTACTGAGACACTTACGCCATAATAACAAGACATGGTCACAAATACAGAGCATCAAATATGTGAAATAATGCCGTCTAGCCGGGACTATCTGCGTCGTGTCAGTTTTCAGCTACTGCTGTGCAAACAGCCTAATCCAATCAGGATTTACAAGTGAAAAAAATACAGGGAGTTGGGAGTAGGCAGGTGAGGGGAAAGGTGTGTTCTTTTAACAGAGAGCCCTGGGAGTTTAGACAGACCAGCAGAGCTGCAGTAACAGGCTGCTCTCTGAATGTTAATGTGGAGCGGAGCAGCTTTGCAACCCGTCGGCTTCAGCTAACAAACATCTTTGCGAGGGATTAAGGTTCCTGATCTGATAGACCATATGGCAAAGGAATTAGAAATAAAGAAGAAGAAAACACACACACACACACACACACACACACACACACACACACACACACACGTGCAGAGTGTCAAAGCTTTTCTACCAGAAAAAATAAATCCTGTCCTTCAGCAACACAGGTGCAGCAGACATCCCTCTGTTGCCTGTTCCCACATGTGGTGATCCCGTTCCAAGAGGTCCTCCAGGGAATTCAATGACATTTCACTTCTGTTCTGCTGTCATACACACACACACACACACATATATATATATATGAGATACATATGTATGTATTTTGCTTTGGCATTTTCAAGGACACTAACAGAGCACGGTAAGTGTGTGTGTGTGTGTGTATGTGTGTGTCTGTGTGTGTGTGTGTGTGTTTGTGTGTGTGGGTGGGGGGGGTGAGGGGTGGATGCCACAAGTGTTTCCTAGCAACAGTGGGGGCCTCCAAGTCTCCTCCTTTACTGCAGCAATGCACCACTTACCACAGAGACCTGGAACACATTCTAATTCTTGCCCCCAAGCACCCCCCCCCGGCCCCTCCCTGCTCCGCTTGGCTGCCATCAACTGACATTCAAGCCTCACTATTTTCAAAGGCCAGAGGGAGAGACAGAGACAGAGAACTCGCTGTAAAGGAGAAGCAGAACAATTCCAAAGGAGCCACTTGCCGTTAAATATATAAAAAAAGATCCCTGTGCCATTTCTCCACTTTATAAGCCACGCATGGTGTTCGGTAAGCTTGACTTCTCCTGGCACTTGGGAGAAGCTACGTCTTCCAGCCTGTCAGAAACGGCTGGGTTTGTGACAGATTTGAACGTACGCTTTGTGCAAAATGTCTCGCTCTCTACAGGGCTGCAGTGTGCGTCTCCTCGGCCGGGTTTATTTGTAAATATCTTCTGGGAGCCACGTGAAGGGATATGTCAGACGGCAGCAGGGCCAGGGTGACGGCCCTCCGTGCGTGGCAAACAGCAGGGGGCAGCATCGCACAAGGGCTGCGTTCCGCTACGAGGTTTTTCTCTGGCACGCAAACACAGAGCGAAGCCCCCCGGGATGGTGGTGGTGGTGGGGGGGGGAAGTACTGCAGTCTTGTCACCGTCCTGTACCAATTCTAACCCGCAGCAAAACGTTTGCAACACTTGCTCGCACGCAAGTTAAAAGAAATACGCACCGCAGACGGTCTCGGACGGGTTGTCGGGTCAGACGAAGTCATTTACAAACCATTTGTCAAAGCCTGTTTAAAAGAGTGGGCCTGAGCAGAGAAACCGGAGGCCAGGAACTACTATAAAGGCATAAATGTCACCAGTACATGCGATTTAATGACATTAATTTTAACCCATGTTAGCTTTGTACGTAAATGTGATCGCGTCAGCCTGTGACGAAACGGCGCATGTTAAAGAGCTTCACGGTATGAGCTGAAGGGCAACACAAAAGAAGAATTATATTTAAGCATTAAAATGCAGTCACAGATAAAACAAGGCGCCGGCACAAGCCGAAAGGTTTATAGAGCAAATTATCTGCTTTAAAAGGGCTTCTTTTACAAAGGGATTTGTCATTTGACTTGGATTCCTTCTGCCAGGAAGCGCGTTCATTGTTTACACCAAGATGTTATGCTCATGTTAATTGTTAAATACCCCCCTGTTCCGCTGCGGGGGTTAAGCGCGGCTGGCGAGGAGGCCTGAAGTGAATTTGCGTCTCGGCCTCCGCAGCCACTCTTCCGCGGCTCCGCGTGCCGCTTACGTTCACGACGGCACGCTGCGGCTTTTACTTAAAAAAAAAAAAAAAAAAAAAAAAGGTGTCGAAAGTTACCATGCTGGCGGGTGGGGGGGGTGGCGATTAAGTGATTGCTGGGGGCCTCCGGCTAGACCTGCGCGGTGCTGGTGAGGAGAGGCGAACATCAGGTACGCCACACGCGACTGGGCGCATCGACCGACTCGGGCGAAGGGATTTCGGCTGCCGTGGGAAATTAGACGGACCCTTTGTTGACAAGGAGCAACAGCGTGCCTCCCACTCCCCCGTGAGGCGCGGCATCGCCGGGGTGGGCGAATTGCGAGCCGCCAAGTATGACGGCAGCAGGAGCATCTTCGCCTACGTTTAGGAGATAATTACGTTCTCATTTCATTTCTGTAGCGTAAGGCCCACTTAGTTAAAATTCCAGTCGGATAAACCAGCAGACAAGAACACTATTCTTACAGTGCGTGTTCTTACAGTCTGTATGCCGGATGAAACCCCTCTTGAGGAACAGCACGCACCTTCATGCAAGATCTTGCTCACGCCAGGGTGGATGAAGACAAGTACCTCTCGGATTCCAGAGCTGTCCGTTACAGTAAAGTTTATTACACATTATCCGTGGCCGCGCTGCTCTCACTTCCAAGTAATTTGATAAAACCCGTTCGGCTCGGACCGGGGGCTCCGGGTAGCGAAGAGGGACGGGAGCAACGCGCTCCGTCTCTAGATGGCAGGCTGGTTTCAGCAGAAACCGGTGTCCGCAGCTTGGCTGCAAGATCCGGCGCGGAGGATAATGAAACGGACTCTCGCACGAGGGAGCGCGGTTATTTAAATTTGCTTGTAAAGAAAAGATGTGGTTATTAATATTCATGTTTTTCCTAATGCTCTGTTTTTTTTTTTTTTTTAATTCACATCTTTTTTCAAATTGAATTCGAGCCCAAGAAATGACAAACAAGTCGTGACGATCACGACTCGAATGAAATCTTAATGCCTCCTTCTGCCGAAGATACCCGTACACCGCTCCTCAAAGCGGAGCAAACAAGCGGGGGGGGGAATCACAACTCGCATCTAAAGTTTCTGACCTCTCCAAACTTACTTGAGACTCACGTTTCAGTTAGAGGGTTACCTGCAAGACAGGTCGAGTCTTTAAAAAGAGGATTCATTCAGTTTTTGTGCTCACTGCGCGGATACTGTAAAAGTGCAGTGAATGTCAGCCCCTCTCAGTTGTGCTGAGGCTGAGGGGCAACACGTCAATCTCTGCGCGTTTTTACGCAGTATTTCTCCTGACGTTTATTAAACGTTATTTGGCTAAAGCTGTCCTCCAAAACGACTTAACATGAGATTTCTTTACTAAGCTTCTCATAGGGATTTATTCTATTAGACTTCTGGCTACCGCATCAATTCGGCGTAATTTCGCTCATACTACGAGGCGTGGGATTCAAACCCATGTCCACAGAGTGCAAGCAACAGCATTTCACGCTACGTTCAGGGATGTGCCTGTATGGGGTCGTCTTGGCGTTAGAGATGCAACCAGCAAAGCAAGTAAGAGTAGCTGCATCTCTTTCCGCAGTTTTTTTTCCAGACTTTTCTCGCAAATGTGCATAATGAGTAGCCAGAACCCTTGAGACTAACTAACTAACCAGATACTACTAACCCTAACCTGTAGTGCATGGTTAGTTGCGGGGAAAGAATGAGATTTATTCTTAAATGGAAGTTATTTTCTGCTGCGAGATTTAAAAAGCGGGCAGTAATGAGCCCTGTGAGGACCTACGACCTCCACCAACGTGGACCACCAAAGGATGAGGCTATGAGGACCAGCAGCTAGTCTGTCGAACACCACACACTCCATCTCTTGGTTTGTCAGACACGGACAGCTACGTTTGCAGCAGAGGCAACGCCGGAGGACCGCGCTTTGTTTTATAGCGCTGAACAGGTGCTTTATTGGCGATACGCAGGGGTGTTTACCACACGCCGCACGTATCTCGGCAGCTCACCTTGGCCGCATACGGACCACCACCTTAAATCCTGTCTTATCACAGAGCTCAAGTGTGCCAAGATTCCTGGCCTTGGAGCTCTGCCAAAATAAAACAGGGCGGTCACGATGGGGGAGCCCCCTTCACGGCTTGCTGCTCGTCCGTGGCGGTCTTCGTCACGACATCCGAAAGTTTCGTGACAACACGGTCACGCGGTACAACCTTTTCATTCAGCGAGCCTTTCTGGAAAACTTCATTCCCTTCCTCCACACTTCTGCGGACCAGTGAACATTTTTTGTGATATTCCAGCCTGAAAAACTGAAAGCTTTTACATTTTAATGTCTGTCACAAATACTTTAGTAACTAATATATGTATATAAGGCTATACTTGGAGGATAATTATATCTAAACTAGAGATACAATTGTATAAATGTGTATAAATCATATAAATGTGTCAGGTACTGTTATACTGTTAAACAGGCCTGACAGGTTCATTTTCAAAATGGTCCTTAATCCACACCCACAGCAGAGGACACATTTACAGTGGAACTCGGGTACAAACATACAGAGTCCTCTGAGAAGCAGACAGACAGGAAGATAGACAGACAGACAGACAGACACACACACACACACACACTGAAACAGTAGTGCCTTGACCTCATTAGACATAAGACACACTGACAAGTAACATGGCCTCTCAGACCGTAAAACCAGAGCACCGACTACTGTGCTTGGAAACACCGAGACGTGCTTTGGGATGGAGGTGGGGGGGGGGCGAAAACCTCAAGAGAACCCAAGTGAGCCAAAGACGAGAATGCTGACAGCGGCGATCTGGACTTCTGACTTTGTGCCGATTCGGACGGAATCGGAATTTGACAGGAGCGGGGGGGGGTCTGGCTCCGCCGACGGAATGTGGGGAGAATCGTTTTGCGCTGGCGAGTGGCATCGGCCGGGACGTCCCGCTTGCAGGAGCAGCCCGCGGGGGGGGCGCACGGTCCCTCCAGTGATTAATAGTGGTGTCACGGATGACGAATGAACAGCCCCCTATGTGAACTACTTTAAAACACACACCCCCCCCAAAACAACAGCGCTCTCCCGGTTTGCTCGGGATCGGCCTACTTCCCGGCCCAGTCCTGGGGCTGCAGTGACCCAGCCAGGCTGCCACGACTCTCTCCAGCTCCTGGGGGGACTGAAGAAAGGCTCTGGGATGTGTGACAGCTATCCCAGTGGGAGGCCCTGCTCTTACCTGGCGCTCAGATGCACAGCCTCCCGTCTCCATCTGCTGCCACCGGATCACGTTCGGTTCCAAACGCCGTTTCCAGCGAGCAAATATCTCCAAACTGTTTCTGTTTCGAAACATGGTTTTAAATGCGAATACATCTGATGCTGTACATCAGAATGTGTCTCACCTTCAGCTCAACAGAGATGGCATTCGAATGCATTTAACGGCTGCTTCCTTTAAAATATACATGCAGTGGCTACGCTGACCATAAAAACAAATGTAATATACAGCAGGTCCACAGAGTACAAAAAGACAAAAGATTCAAAAGAGGCGAAATGAGCTAAAGGACTGTACGGAGAGTAACATCTTCGCGTCATGTTCCGAAGATAAACATTATTTACGCTTATATCCTTCCTGAAGGTGGGATGCATTGCTTTTACGGTGGTCTTATGACGGGTCATTAACAGGAAATGCTCCCTTATGGTCAAATTTGGTTCATACAGGCACTTGTTGTGGGATACAGGCCTATGACAAACTGTAGGTATGTGGGTAACAGGTCATTTCTGGACGTGTTGTGTAACCTCCTTCACGGTACCCGGCTGAAGAGTCACAGACTACTCATTTTCCCTGCCTCTGCTGAGGTTGGCTAATTCGCTTCCAGGAGACAGATATGTCACAGCTGTACATAGCGAAAAGCTGGTGGAGTCAGCTGGAACAGAATTTTGGACACATTATGCGCCAACATTTATAGAGTTTCGGAGGAAAAAAAAAAAATCCTTGGCAGGAAAATAAAATGTTTGGCATGCGGCGCTCAAGTGACGTAAGTTATGTCGAAACTTTGCCGTGGCACAGTTTAAACTGTGCGGAAGCTTACGGGTGGCTTTGAAAACGGCCCGCTTAACCGTTCTTAAAGCGGCAAGTTTTTTAATGGAAAAACAAACAAATAAAAAAAAATTTAAAAAAAACGGGCGGCTAACGCCGAATAAAAACGACAGTGGCGTCCTCCCACAAGCTATGAGAAATCCCTTTTGTGCGAAATGAGAGCAACTTCATTTTTATCTCCTGAGAACTTCACATTTCCCATTGTTTCCTGGCCAAGTCTTTCCCTCTTGCCCACCAAATTAATTTCATTTGCAGTTCGGGCACAAAGCAAAGCAAAGCTAAATCGTCCACCCAGTAAAGGATTTTTATGGCAATTTTTAGAATAGAAGCCCTTTGAATGTCAGTCAAGGCTGCAAATGTTTAGCAAAGTCACTTTGTTTTATAAGGAAATTGCGTGTCCCGTGTCCTTCAAGGTTTTTATTACAGCCTCCTGTCAAAATAGCATTAAAATATGACACAATAATTACACTGGAAGTAATATTATTAATGCGACGCTGTAGTTGTGCGGACCTCAATTTCTCTTCTTTATCGACAAGACTGTCATATCCAGTCACGTGGATGCGGACGATAAAAAATACAAAATAAACAAAAACGTTAAGCAGTTACGTGGAGTTACATAGGAATTTAGCGTTTGCTTCTGCTATTCAGACCAACAGACCTGAAATCAGACTCCTGCTGCTCCGAGGGCTCACCTGCTCTCCATCACCCACCGCCAGCTCATAATCCCAGATGACATTTCCGGGCTCCTGGGCCAGAAAGAAATTTTTGGACGGGCAGCATCACGCCTCTCTTCCACATGGATGCGCACACCTCTTGGGCTTGTCAGGGAGGCTCTGCTCAAAACTCACTCTCCAGCAAAACGTTTGCCCCGGGGGTCGTCCTGATAACCTGGTCCAGGAGCTCGCCTGTTCACCTGGGCAATGTTGAGGCAAGCAGCACTTCCCCTGAGCCATTTTACCAGATAAGGGCACTGGGAAATACTTTCAAACTGTACAGAAGCATTAATAACTTTCAGACCGCAGACGAAACTTGGTAACTTAATGTCCTTCACTTTGTAGATTGAAACTTGGCGCATTATTTATAACTTTCAGATTGTTTGGTAAGAACGTGGCACTTTAATGCTTTTCGGATGTTACAGGAACACGGTACCAAACGGGAGCTACAGACAAGTGTAGACAGAAACACATTACCCTAAGAATGATAAACTGAGGAATGGCATTATCTTTGCTGCATTTTAATTTGATTTAAAAAAAATCAAAACGCCTGCACCAGAACTCCTAACTTAGCTATTTTATGTATTCACAGAGGGGGACAGTTTCTTTAAAAATGACTTATTTTTTAGTTTCTTGGCACAAAAAGGAGCACGCAGTAGCAAAATTATAAATAATACAAAAAAAACCAAACAAACAGCAGGGTTAATGAAATTAAAAATTTAAAATAAAATAAAAAAAATCCCGAGACCGGAGGGGTCTGGTCCTGGAATTACAGCCTGCAGGGTGGGTGAGGAAGGGGGACACTTCCACACACATTCACACACTCCCATGCTATGGACAATTTACAGTGACCATTTGCACGTTTGGACTGTGGGAAGAAACCAGAGCACACTGAGGAAACCCGCAAAGACATGGGGAGAACAACCGCCGTGCCCGGGTGCTGGTGGCAAAACCACTCGTGCTACGTGAGACTTAACACGCGGCGTTTCGTTAGATATTTAGCGTCTTGAATAATATGAACGTGATTTCAAATGGACGGCTGCTTTATCCCAGACGTGGGGCTGTCAAATAGAAATGAGAATTGTGTTCGGGTTACATTTCTGACATAAGGGTACGACGGCATTCTTGGTAGCAACCCTGTTCAGGTCTTCACACACCTTGTACCTCTAATCATATTTCTCAGGATGAATTTGTTATTATTAGCGAGTCGTATTATTGTGTAAAACCATGATTCATATGTGAATGAGAAACGATTTTGACAGATAAAACTCTCATCCTGGCTGGCCGCTGAAGTGCCGAGAGCATTTTTTTAACAGATAAGTCCAAGATCGCTGCTCAACACATCCCCACATTCACTGCCAGGGATGCCATTACGTTCTCACTTGTGCCTGAACCCTGAGACATCCTAGCATGAAACCCGAAACATATGTGAGATCATATGCTCTTGTACGTGACGGTGGCCAGCAAGCCTGTGTGACACAGAGGACACGCTTCTCTTGCTCATTCCCTTTGAGGAAGGTAGTGCAGCAATGACTGATGGATGGAGGAGAGAGAAACAACATCCCTGTGGGACTTGACCCACCCACAAATGTGACCCAGAGACACGACAAGTCCATTTGCGTGGTTGCACGGGACTTCCACCATCGGACATGGCGTGAGAAAGTCCTGTCCCCAACGTGTCGAAGCAACTTTTGTCACCCTGACCATTCTGGTTGAGGGTCCCAATGCTGAGCCATTATCTACAACAATTCCGGATGCGAGGATGCGGAAGAGGGTGAAAATATCGGACATAAACAATGGATCTTTTTATAGCTATTTCTTTGACTTTTACAGAAACTAACCAGCAAATAAGTCAGTGTACACGTCTGTTATCATACTTTTTCGGGTGGAAACTGAAAATGACCATATACTGTCAAACCTGCTTATGTGACGCATTAGTCTTGTCCTCACGGCCAGTTTTGTTTGCCATAAGATATGCAGGTTGGCTTTTACTTTTTTTTAAAACGTTCTCTCCACACAGTCCTCTATTACACTGTGACTCAGTTTCATTCTCCTAAGTCATTTTTTATACATTATAGCTTTATTTGATGTTTTTAACAGAACCTAACCCACGAATAAGGCCCATTTCACAAAGTGATTATAGGTTTCTGAGACTGCGTGGAAGGAAATCACAATAACTTTTTTGAAATAATCCTGTCATATCTAATCATCGATAACACACTTCATCGCTTTAGGTGAACCCCTCAGTCTAAATAAACAGGGTACCGACTGCTGTACTGCACTGCCCTCTTTGGAAGAAATAATCTCAAGTTTGACTTTCAAAATTGCTCTGAACCGACTATGCAAATATTCCCTATAAAGCCAACAGAGTGAGACTGTTGAAGTAAAGATATCTCCTCAAAGGCAAAGCGTCGCTTGCGAAAACCCAAGCAAATCCGGCGCAGAGTTCCACGCTCTCGATTTTTCTCCATGAAAAATCGGCTAGACGAAGAAGAACCTCCGGTACTTCCTGAACCGCATGTTTGTTTTTTTTTTTTCCTGGAGCAACAGGGTGTGAGATTTGTCTTTGGTCTTCAGACAAACATACTGGCACCATCTGGCAGGCGCAGGGAATAATTTTGCCTCCGAGATGAAAACAGGACTTGAAGACCTGATGCTGATTGATATTGTCCTCTGTTTGGCCAAGTAGGGGAACCCACTTCACGTTTGGTTTGCGCACGCAGCATTTCTGCTGAGAATAACGCGTTTTACTAATGGTTTACTGCGTTTATCTGTACAAGATGAATGACTGCACATCACACGATTCGAAGCCTGAAACCGAAGGAAGTTACATCTTTGAGACTAGAGCCTTTAAACAAGTCGATATGTCATAGTTGCTTATACTGTATAACAAGCACTGTATGTATCTCCAAAGTGAATCAGAGACCATCATTTTCGTTTTAAAAGAATATGCCTATAATTCGCCGCAGAAACACGCTCTGTGGTTTACATCTCATTGACTGAGATATTTGGCAGTCATGTTTTTATAACTTGGCAGCATACAGTCTCTGATCAGTTTATAAGAAACCTTCACGACCTGCAGTGTTTCTTTAGGGAAATAAGAAACTGAATTTGTCCCCAAAGACAACTGCCGTGTTTCCTGGACTATAAGTCGTGTTTTTTTTCCTCACCTCACGGGCTGGCGCGGCTTATACTTTGGTGTGTGTTTTATTTGCAAGGATTACATTTATCTACTGGTGAAAAGCCATGGCCTTTATGCTACTTCTACTTTAACCACTGATATGCCGGTAATGTTTATTTTTGATAGACACATTATAAAACATTACAGAATAAGGTTATGTATCCATCTGAACGCACGTTGCGAGATCCATCTACAGGGAGAGGTTACGAATGTGGGCGGACGTGTGGCCTGGCGAACCCATTCACTGCATTGTGGTTCTACCAGGAAAATACCCAACATGTGCGACTTATACGTACTCTGGTGTGACTTATCTGTTGATTTTTTTTAGGTATGCGTGTTTTTAGGGTACGCAACACATACTGCGGCTCAAACTTATAGTCCTGCAAATAAATGTGTAAAATGCTGTATACGTGGAGATGGAAAATCACTGCAGCTGATAATACAATCATATTTATCGATACAGTCCTATTTATTGATACAGCTTATATTAACTCTCCGAGGGTGGTTCCTCCAGAAATAAAGAGAGTATTAAGCTGAGCACGTGAAAACTGATAGAACGGTGCAGATTTGGATTCCACAGAAAGCGACACTGGTATTAATCCACTTTGTTAGCACTGCACTGCAGCTGCTAAAGTTCTTTTATTTTACCTGCGGGACAAATTGTTGTTCCTTTTAGCATACAAACCATCAGGTTAAGTTGGGTAACGGCATCAATACAAATGTTCAGTCCGTAGATGGTGAAACTATTGATTCCTGCTACTTTAGAATCCCCCTGCATCATACTTTGCAGCAAGCGGCTGAAAGCAAGAATGATTGAATGTTCTATTATGTTTTCCATTGCAATTACATTTATCTGGTTTTTTGGAGTGTTACTCAGTTAAGACGCCGGACAGAACCTTGAGGAACGCGAAAGGTATTTCACCCTGCAAGTATTCGCAGCCCACTTGGCTGCAGCCAGGGAATTTTCTGCATGTTACTATATGATCAACTGAAGATTGTCTGCATTCACAGTCCATGAAGCTCACGTTTGTACCGACCTTGTAAGTGCATCTTTCCCAGACTCCTGTCCTCCGTACTACCGAGGTACGCTGACAAATAACAACTCTTTCAACAAACCGAACATCCCGCTGGGCAGGTAAATGTGGAAGAAAAAAAAAAATCACACTCCAAGTCCTGACTTCATAAAACAAGACTGACAGAGCAGAAAGAGGAATATTCGGTTAGTAACAACACTGCAGTCACCCGTTTCACCTGGGAACAATTCCACTTTTGCTTTAAAAAAGGGCACGATATAAAAAAACGATTTCTTGTGCTTTCATCCAATTTACGGCCATTATATTTTCAGTCCAGGCCTTTATGCAGCGCGTCACAGATATCAGTATTCTTCCGAGCATCCGTACGTCTGCACTTCCTCCCAATCCGCTCCCCAGCCACGTCGGCGTGCCTGAAAATTCCCTGTCACATATCAGATTCATTTTTGTCACTTATCTTTTTTCGCAGCTAATCTACACTCTGCCACTAGGTGTCAAAAAAAGCATCTAAGCAACTTCCCGCCATGCCTCCCTTACAACCACTGGTCATTAAAGCCTTTGATCAAATCTGCACATTAAACCCAAAGCCTTCAAAGAAATGTGCCCTCATCACAGAGGAAGGGACCATCTATGGACTACAAATGTCTTTCATGCTGAGAAATATTTCTGCTTTTGGGAATGCAGTGTTTATCGACAATTTCAAAGACCGTAAGCTTTTAAGCTGGCTGTGGGTCTATCAGTGGTTTGTTTTCAATGCGCTCCATTAGATAGAAATAGCTAATTTGGCTGAAGGAAATAAACCTCTACCATCTACAGTATGTCTCCTCTATCGTGGATGGAAACACCCTACTTTTCCAGAATCCCAAATTTGTTTTTCTAGACCAGTGACATTGTCATCACAATGAGAAGGAAACACGAGGAGAAGGAATTCACTGCAGCCTTGCATAGTAATGTTATGTGAACCTTGAAAAAGAACGAGTAGCTGATGGGTGTTACTGAGGAGAGCTGCGCTAAACAACCGACAGGCGACGTCTTCATAGTCACAGTCTGCTGTGAAGACGAATGACTTCTAAGATCTATGCAACTGTGGACGCCGTGCTGTTGTACCCTCGATAAATGCGCTTGGGCTTCGGCATGTAAAACCTGCTAAAACCTGCTAAAACCTGCTAAAAACAGCTAAACAGACATCTCCTGATAACAACTCGATGCGCAAAGGAACATGCAGAAGCTCTGGGAAAAATCTGGTAGGTGGGGAAAACGGAAGTGATGTGCAGCTGACCAGAAAGGCAGGGCGTGGGATCTGAAAATTCAAAGTTACACAGATTTGCTTGTGCATTTCCTGGTGTGTATGATGGGTAGAGCAGAGGTTGGATGACATTTTGGATTCTTCCCATTCCCACCACACAACACGATTATAGGTATAACATAGTCGAAGTGCAGCTTAACTGGTTCTGCACATGAGCATTTGCAAAACTTCACTTGAAAACCTGGATCCGCATCATTCTGCTTCAGTAATGTTGACAACAATCACCGTGTGCTTCTCTTTAGCCTTATTTTTAATACACAGGAACTTCTCTTCTCAGGTAAAGCTGCTTGCAGGTTAACATCACTGAATAAACTAAAAGGAGGCCATCTTTGTTCTTGGCTTCAGAACTCGCACGAATACGCACTTGAAACAGCGGTGCCTGGGTGATCTCATTCTGCAAGACGAGACCGGCTTCTTCTCTTGACATCTCTGTGCTAAGCCTGGCCTGCAAAAATTCACAGGCAGGTGAGAAAAAGCGATTTGCGTCACCGAATCTCTTTCTTCCAAAGTCTAAGAAACTACGTGACGCTGCTTTGGGTCATTCGTTTTTCCTCGGGATCTGGTTACTGCGGAACGGTGGCCTCTGGGTTTGCATTACTGGCCTTTAGTTTTGCAGAAACAAACCCAAGACGTTTCTTCACCGCAGCTGCTCTTTTCCACGTATTTACTGCATTTCCTGAAGAAATAGCATGCTAGGTAGGCTTCCGCTATTTTGCTTGTGTAACTATGGCATCTGAACATGCAGATTCCACCCCTTGGTTCAGATGCCATAGTAACACCAGCAGAAGTAATAGAGATGTTGAAATTGGAGTCGGAGGAGATAACCATCGCTGCCACTGGACTAGGACCCAATACAATTCCAGCATCGCACCAGCATCTGGCAAACCAGAAAAACAGACAAAACAAGAGCAAAAACTCGAATTCAGTCATTCCAGACTTTCTGCATCTCTCAAAGTTGTAATGTACTGAGAGCAACAGCGGTTTACCGCTGCTGATGACGCTGGTAAACTGTACGGTGTGGTCATAACCTTCTAAATGTGCAGCAGTGTTGTTCAGCTGAGGTACATGATCACACGTATCGCGGATGTGGATGTATGGGCTTCGGACGATCGCTGTCTGATGATTCGGAACCAGCGCACAGCAATGCCTCTAACTCCTCTCCATTTGTTTTTTTCCCACTAAGATGAAAATGAAATTTTAATGTGCTCCTCTTAATTCCACATCAGCTGAGTAAATATGTGCTCTTTACACATAACTAAATGTGGTTGGAAGACAAACTGCACGGGCAGATAATTCAATAAATACAATGAAACTACGTGTTAATCGCTTATGTTTATTTGTCAAGGCGAATTAATCCGCAGTCCTAATGACCTATGAGTAAACTTGAGAATGTGTCACCGGTCGATAAAAAACATCCCTGCTTTAAGAACACTTCATCTCCAATGGGCGAAATCATTAACTGTGATGGAGAACGTGTCTGCGGCTGATGTTTGGAGGTGGCCGATTTGTATCAAGATTATCTTTTAGGGCTGGAAAAGGTGGTGTTCTTTCATGTCTTGTGACATCAAGACAGGGATACCTTTCTTGCTCGCCGACGTCGGACGACGTCTTCTTTTCGGTCCTCTGACCCTAGGATGAGGTCCTTTTTCAGGTTCAGTGACATCAGGATGAGGTCACGCTCTTTTAGAGACTGCAACGTTAGGATGAGGTCATCTTTTAGGCCCTGTGACAAGGTCGTCTTTTTGCTCTACGACAGAAGAACAAGAGGCTACTTTGTGAAGATTTATGACACCAGCACAAAGCTAACTTCTGTGAGTGTGTATAATATCATAAGAGTCGGCACTTTGACACATGTTAAGGTCATGTGGCGCTATAATGTCCTCTCCTCTAGATAGGAACTGGATGGTTTTGAGATAATGTGTAAAAATACAGCTTAGCCACTTTTCCATGTACGGTACAACCCTACAGAACAGAATTTTAACATAAAGACTTTATATCTGTCACCACTGATCATTTTGAAATATGAAAGGGAACTTAGCATGTTTTGGGAGGGGCAGCATTTAAGTGTAGCGGGTGGAGCTGACTTCTGCTCGAAGGACCTGGGTTTTCATCCTATCCTGTGGCTGTAGGGCCACTTCAGTAGAGTACTGACACTAAGTTGCTCAAGTTACACATGTATATAAATGGATAAATAAGTGCAAGTCGCTTTGGAGAAAAAGTCAGCGACGTAAGTCAATATAAAATTCTCAACTTACCGGCTAACTTTTGCCACTTTACAAGTTGGGAAGCTGTACACTTGCAACATGCAAAACTTTCTACACATGCAATACTTTGTCTTTCATTTCACAAAACTTTTGTGAAATGCCGAACCTTATCCTCTGGCTGTTTTTTTTTCCCCGTAAGATGCAGAGTGGGAGCTCAATTTTAAGGTGAATATAGTCTTTGACATGTAATCTAGGCAATGAAAAGGGCACTGGATGTGAGCATAATGCACACTGGCTGTTTGCTCCATGCTGACATTTGAGAATCTAATGGAAATGTATTAAAAAAATCTCGTCTGAAATGTTTTGATTTGTGACGACGTCTTGCTGACATGTTTTGATCTCCTGGAAGATATGCCATAAATAAAGTTAAACGAAGAAATTAAAGCACCTCGATCGAGTTAAGGGCCGAAGTCGACGTTTTCTGCCGCAGACCTCAACAATAACAGTCTACCTCCCAGAACAGGTGTCTTTAGCTTCCCTATTTCCCTATATTTAATTCCAGCCGAGCTTCAAAATGTCCACCACTGCTCCGCCAAAGTTCACGACGGATACGAGGGCGATGCTGTCAGCAGCCTGCAGGAAAAAGTTCAGTCTCACAGTGGATTAAAGAAATTAAAAGAGTTCTGAGCTGTCCAGCCTTGGCGTGGGTGAAAGGACTGAGCCCACACTGTCTAACAGTCAGTTCTCAAATGCTGGGAATTGGCTCATGTATTTTTGTTGTTTACAGTCTGAAGTACAGTACTGTGCAAAAGTCTTAGGCACCTGTGGGGAAAATGCTATAAAGCGAGGATGGTTCCAGAAATAATGCCATGAATACTTATTAACCAATAAACCTTCTAAAAAGTGCAGTAGTTAAAAAAAACCTCCATCAGGTCAATATTTGGTGGGACCACCCTTTGCCTTTAAAACACCATCAATTCTCTTATGCAAACTTGCATGCAGTTTAAGGTAGAGGTTGGTAGGTTCTTCCAAACTGGCCACAGTTGTTCTGCACACTTTGACTGTCTCTGCATGTCCTCCCAGACTGACTCGATCATGTTGAGATGAGGGCTCTGTGGGGACCAGACCGTCTGTTGCAGGATTCCTTCTTTTTGCTCAACATAGTTGTGTATGACTGAGATTGGGTGTTTGAGGTCATTCTCAGGCTGCACAATGAATTTGGGACCAACCAGAAACCTCCCTGCTGCCTCAGCATACTTGGTCTGCGTGGGTGTGGGTTCAAATCTGGCTCCATCAGTGTGCAGTTTGCATATTCTCCTCATTCCAGCGCTGGTTTCATCCCACAGTTCAAGACGTTTGGTGACTCTAAATTTCTCTTTGTAAGTCTGTGTGAGGCTACCTGGGGTTGAGCCGGTGTCCTGCTCAGGGGGCCGAATGATTCTCGGATAGCCTGCCACCCTAATAAAGAAGGTGAATAAAAGTGATCGAACTTGAAATAGAAGCGATTAGATGAATAGCTGACAGTACCCGGCACATCACAGCAGTACGATTTTGTCTCGAACACGGAGACGCAAATACGCCAACTGAAAGGAACCGAAAAAATAAAAGGACGGGTGTTCTTCTTTGCTTACGATCCTTTCCAGAGGCGCTTCCTCGTTCGTTGATTTCGGCCCGTTTAGCCCGGAAAGGTCAACTTGTAAGGTAGGACCTAGGATCTCCTTTTCGAGAATTAAAGGTCTTTAAAGACTCCTTGGCTCGAAAGGATCCCTCTGGGCCCAACCGCTGCATCAAAATGAGGGAATGCCAACTCTATCTGCCCGTTGCCATGGAGACCGAGTAGATTTGGAACATGTCAATACAGGGTGACAAAACAAGCAAATTAGACCCGATTCGGAACAGACGGGTGGAACTGAGTAAAGACGTTAGAGGCGGCGGAGGTCCGGCAGGGGCGTTCGGGAGAGAACGCTCCTTTCCGTCATTTTAGGACGTTGCGGTGATTACAGCTGACAGCCTAAACCGGCCCCTTTCCCGACGTGGGATCAAATTAAACAGCAGTCTGACATCAGTCTTCTAGTTCAAACGCCTTCCTACAACGCCAGCGGTGGGAGCCGGGAAGGTTGTGGTGCGAGATTTACCTTACCGCAGGCAACGCTACCTGACCGAATTAAAACGTTCTCCTACTAATACTGCATGCATAATGAGGCTCCAAACTGAAACGTCACTTCGGTCCTGCACAAAAGTGTCCTTTACGTGTAATAAAATCACAACACTTAAAAGTTAAAAGTCTCAGTAAACGGACGTGGTGTTAAATGCGCGCAAATAACGCCCAGTCTGGTTTATGCAGAGCTCGGTCCCCGATTCTGTCTGGCCGTCGCACCTTTCCGTGCTTTAAAACTTTGCTCCACCTTCCTGAGTTCATTAACCTGACAAACACCAAACAGCCTTTTCTGTCCTATTACCCCCGTAAGGGACTGTTTTTTTTTTCTGTTTTTCTCCACACTGTGTTTACTGTAAGACTGGAATTTTCAATAATCACAAAAGCTTTGCTATAACTTGCCCTCCAGCCCCCCGAAATAATCTGTTCTGTTTATTTAGCTTTCAATAAGTCTGCACAGAAAACAGTTCAAGGGCACAGTTATTGAAAATCAGCCTGAAAGCGCAATAATTTTGGAAAGAGCCCGCTTCTGTCCTTGCGCACGTTCGGACATGCGGCTTAAACGTTGTAACACATAAGGACTGTTCCAGGATGGCCGGCAGGATTTGTTTCCCCCGTTTCTCCCTCAAAGACGTTCCTTTAAATTTGGAAAATAAGTCACTGTGATTAATCCATTTTTTAGCTGGCAGATGTTTTCCCTTTAAATAAACCTCCAGTCCCTGTTTTTGTTTTAACTGATGCAACTCTGAGCAATTGGATTACGGAGCTTATTTTGTCACTGGGATATTTTACCACGCAGTCAAATACCCGTCTTATCATTTAATAGAAAATCTTTTGCGATCTGATTACTGCCAGTCCTAAATTTCTTTAGGTACGTAAAGGTGAAAGTGTATAATGTAAGTCTCATTTAGATTTATAGGAAAAAAAAGGCTTGGAAAAATAAGCCGAATAAATTTGCTGGAGATGCAGAAAGGTGATAAGTCTAAATTTCATTGTTTTGTCACAGCATTTTGGGAATTCCTAGCCGAAAGAAGACACCAGAGCATCAACAGATGCTGTCGGTGAATGTATATGAGGTACGAAAAGGACAACATTGTTAGCAGAGAGAACCGGTGATACGGTTTCCCCTTTCAGTGAACACAGAACTCCGGATTCGGTCCATTAGGACCCCTCACGGAACCTTCAGGAATGTCGACAGCGGACTTTTTCCGCGCTAGAAAGGCAAGAAAAACTGGCAAGAAAGTTCTGCTACGTAGCAACGGAACACGTAAGAGCGGCAGCGCTACTACGGTTACCATCAGTTCCATCAAAGTAACGTGGCTGAAAGTTTTCATCAATAATTTAAAATCCTCACCCCCATGAACGCCAAACAATAATGAGACACTACAAAGAAGGAGACGAGAAGAGAAGAAACAAGACCGAACGCGTGATTCTTCAGTGTGACACGTTCATAAATTTAAAAAAAAGATCCCGGCATCTGCAATCCATGATTACTTCATGAACAATCTGGAGGATGTGGGGATAAAAGAGATTTTTGAGGTCATAAACTAAAATTACACCTCAAGCACAGCAAGTTCTTGAGCAATATGGCTCTGTTTTATTACTTCTGGCTGCGCTGGCCTAGGCGTGCAAACTAGAGCGAATTAAAGGACGTGTGAAAACGGACGAATTGAAAATCTCAGCCTTTATTGTTATGCTGTTCAAAGTACGGGACCACGAAATGGATGCGGAGGCTAAAAATGGATCAGTTTATCTGCTCTGAAGATCCATCTGCTCCGATCCGCACCTAATTCCGGTTTTATCGCTCGCAAACGTGGCCAGAGCACCAGAGCAAAGATGGGTATCCTGCCTGTTTTCAAATATTTGCATTCTGAACAGCGTCCAGGGACACCAGAATTGAAATATTCCAAACAGAGGACATGTCTGCATTTCCATACATTGAGCAAATGCAGTGAGGACAGAATAAGGATTTATTTACATTTTTAGTAGCTTAATACCTCCTGCTACAAATGTGACCCATGGAGCACAGTAGTGAATAATGAACATTTCTGATTTTACCCTTTTATTATATTATACTGAGTTGCCAGTTTATTAGGTACACCTATCTAGCAGCATTGTTGGGCCTCCTTTGGCCTTCAGAACAGCACACTTTTGTCTGGCTATGGATTCTACAAGATGCTAGTTGTGTTTCGCAGGAATGTTGTATCACGGAGAAAGGATTGCGTTGTGTAGTTTCTGCAGATTGTCTTGTTGCAAACAACCATTTCCACCTAACCCCAAAGATCCTCAGGAGCGCAGGCCACCGAAGCAATAAAAAACTCACTCACGTTCGTACAACCATTTCAGGACAATACGTGCCTTGTGAGATGGTGCGGTATCATACTGGAGGTGTAGCCATGAAGAGATAAACTTGGTCAGCAACAATGTTCAGATACAACATGGTATTTCAACTCTGAAGGCTGGTGAAGGAAACAATGACCTCTCAGGTCTAAGGCCAGTTGTCTGCACCCCCCCAGGACATTTTTATGGGAAAGTGTCACTACTGCATGATCATTTTATCGAGCGGTAGGATGGTTACTCAGGCACTCACTGTCTGACCAGCAGCTAATCTTCAGAATTTCAGGTGGCAAAAAAATGAAGTCTTGGAAGGGTGATGCTGCCAACATTCATCCCAGGTGTGCCAAGGAAGGAGAAAAAATATAAACTGTAATGTGACATGTCTGGCTTGTGCAGGAAGGGAGGGGAAGAGAAAGGTGGAGTATCAGAGCTGTTTCTAAAAACTGGTCTCTACCACATTTCCCCCGCAGAAGGTGGAGAAAGATTAAAGGAGGCTTGATCCACATCCCCTCATTGCCTAGTTGTCCCTGAACACTTTGTAAATAAAAGCACAGTTAGCCTCGCGCATGGCTGTCCTTCATTCTGCCAAATGTTGTGATCCAGGGCCTGCAGGTTACTACCCCTGTTAGCAGTGTAGACAGTGGTATCACCAGCAGGACACACACTGGGACAGACTAGAAAATTCAGTTACTCAGTGCAGGAGACCAATAACTGAAAGCTTTGCTACCAACGGCTGAATTATTTATTGTAGGAACTCAAAGATAGCGTCCGTCATATGATGGAAAGGAGCATTTTTGCTTGTCCATACTAATGAGGTCTGGTGAATAAGTAAGAGCTAAACCCTTAGATAAGTGGTAAGATGCAGATTTCTGTTCTAAATTCTACTGAAAGCCAGTCCAGATGCCTAAGAACTGGCATAATATGATTGTATTCTCTGGATCTTCTAACAGTCCAGTCTGCTGTAGGCAATATCATTTTTTTTTTCCAGCAGAAAGAAACTGCTGTAACTCTGCAACGTTTGTAAGCTACGGGAAACAAATCTCAGAAAGAGAATTCACAAAATACTTACATTTTCAGTTATCTCTGGAAAAGCCTTCAGATGTATGAAAATTAATCGTATGCCTCTAAATGCGCTTATAGCAAGAGCAGCATTTAGAGAGAGAACAATATCAGTTCTAATTTTAAAGGCTGTAGAACACAGTCTTTCAGTAAACTGTGACATCTGACTTATTTTACAGTCACTTTAATGATTATGTGGCCACTTTAATAGGAACACAGCAGTGCGATGCATAACATCACACAGACACAGCTCATGAGCTTCTGTAAATTTTCACATCAAAGTTCAGAATGGGGATAAACGTGATCTAAGTGAATCTGCCTGTGGCATGGTTTTTGGTGCTGGATGGGGTAGTTTGGGTATTTCATGCAAACTCACGCAAAAAAGTGTCCAGAGTCAAACAGAACGGTACGAAAAATGTCCAGTGAGTGGCAATTCGGTGGGTGGACATACATTGTTGATCAAAAAGGTCAAAGAATGGCCAGACTGGTTCGACATGACAGAAAGGCTACAATAACTAAAATAGCCACTCTTTACAACAGTGGTGGGCAGAAAAGGATCTCTGAATGTCCAACATATTGAACCTTGAGTTGGATGGGCTACAAAAACAAAACATCACACTGGTTTCCACACCTGTCAGTTGAGAACAGGAAGCTGAGGCTACAGTGGGCACTGGCTCACCAAAACCGGGCATTTTAAGATCGGAAAAACGTTGCTTGGTCTGATGAATCGCGATTTCTGCTGCAACATACAGATCAAGTAAGAATTTGACATAAATATCATGAAGTCGTGGAGCCAACCTGCATTGTGTCAAACTTTCAGGCTGGTGGTGGTGGTGTAATGGTGTGGGGATTGTTTTCTTGGTACACATTGGGCCCCCTAATATCAATTTAGGATCATTTGAATGCTCATTTACCCATGTAATTTACCCATCTTCTAATGGCTACTTCCATCACGATAATGTGCCATGTAACAAAGCACAAGTCATCTCAGACTGGCTCCATAAACATGACAATGAGTTCAGTGAACAGAGAATGTTTCCAGCACCTTGTTGAATCCAGTGGTTTTCCTAATAAAGTGGCTAGTGAGTGTATTTTCGTGGATAGTTTTTGATAAAGACAGAAAGAAAATCAAAAGAAAATAAATGGTCACCAAATACACATTTACCAGTCATAATTTAGGTTGTAATTTTCCTGTTCTGTATTATGTATGTTTGTGTTTGCATTTCCTCTCATACATCATGTTCTGTTTTTTAACTGATTAAAAAAGAAATACACTTGCCAGGCCCCCAAAATGCTTTTACCTATAAGCAATCTAGAAAAGTGTAAAGTTGCAAGTTGAGGTTTAAACTTCCGTCCAATCTGGACATCGAATCTAGATTTGAGGAAGAAGAGATCAGGTCTGGTTATTATTATATCACTATCCAGAACCCTTAAAGGAGACTGGATGTTTAACTAACACTCCAGAAGACATTGTGATGGTACATTAAAAAAGTCTTTGATTTCAAAAACAAAGTTCATCATTATTTAAGCAAAATCGGGGAACATGAAGTCTGACGAATGCAGCATCCATGGCGCACACCTGTTGCTCACTTTGTTAATGGATTTTGTCTTTCATGAGACTTCTGTGGAAATTACATTTAAATGTGGCGCATGTAAATGAATGCAGTCACAAATGACTGCTTTCAGCTACACTCAAAGTGTTTCCATGTCAAAATTGCACCGTGAAAGTGTTTCCATTTGGCAAATCCGAACAGACTGCTTTCAGTAAGATGTTAAAACAAGACTCGCAATTTGGGCAGAAAAAATAAAACACCGAAAGCTCTTTCTCAGATGAAGTGACTGAAGGGAAAAAAAATATATATATATATATATATATATATATATATATATTAGTCTCAGGAAGGATATTCTAAAATCATATCAATATAGTAAAAGAAGGCCCTGGCCTTTAAATGTGATTTTGGCAGGAGGAAAAGGAACGATAAAAGNGAAAATATATATATATATATATATATATATATATATATATATATATTAGTCTCAGGAAGGATATTCTAAAATCATATCAATATAGTAAAAGAAGGCCCTGGCCTTTAAATGTGATTTTGGCAGGAGGAAAAGGAACGATAAAAGGGACCCATCTCAGCCTACAGCAGAATACCTGGCGCACGATTACTTTGGATAAGTAAAGGATGCAAAACAGTAGAGCTCCTGCAGCACCTGTTCTATTCTGAAGTTGCAAGAGAAGGTGACTGTGCGGAACACTGGGAGATCAGGAGGGGTAGGGATAGCCTGTTCTCTGGCATAACCAAAAAGATGCTGAAGGCTCCCGATAGGAGGAGGCCGCTGCTGCCCTGAACTGCGCCGAAGGCTGCAAAGCTCGAGGCCCACAGTACTGCAGTATGTGCCTTTCGATGTCTTTCACAGCCTTCTCTTTGCTACCTTTTGTACAAGTCTGGAAAGCGCTACAGCGTCTCTACAAAACTGCATTTGAAAAAGTATAGTATTTCTGCCCTGGCGGTGTGCAATAACTTATTGTATCTGCTGTTGCAGTGGACCTTTCAAATTCAGTCAAAAAGCAATTCAAAGAACTCAGCGTCAGATTTTGTGGGTCTGATGTACTGATCCGCGGCGAATACATTCGTAATGGACAGACAAACTGTCTGTAGCTCACAGAAACTAATACAGCAACATGTCAGTTTTATGGTGGAAAAAAATAACTTCAAATGTTACAGCCATAACAGAGACTGCTGTCGCAACATTATTTGTCTTCTTGTGATGCTTGTGGGGTGATCTGTGTTTCTCTGTGCATGTTTTCTACTAAAAAAAAAAAAAAAAAAGACTTCTTCATACATCGCAGTCCATTTCACAAACAGGCTCTGTTTGATGCAGCAGAATTAATCTGAATAGAAGAGTCTGACCATTTTACAGCTTTTAGGTTTTGGTCACTGATGTGAAACTGTGCATCTCACATTATCTTCTACAGGAAACATCTCCTCTTTGTGCCAGTGCCTTGGTGAGGTGAAAAACTGGATTCTGACAATCTCCCATGCCTTCTCTACCTTTGCCAACATGTGCTGTAGAAGAATTCCATCACATCCAACAGGTACATCACTGTGTAAGTTGAGCCAAAACGTGTGTTGTTCTACTGGGAGGCATAATGGCGCAGCAGGTAATGCAGGTGCCGTGTGGGTCACGAGGGTTTCCTCCCCAGGCCAAAGACGTGTGTCTCAGATAAAATCGCGAACGATCAAGCACTTCAAGTGTACCTGTGAGGATCACAGCATGACTAAATGCAATGTGTGTAAATGTAAATATGAAGTTAATAGTACAGTGAAAAACTTTAAACAGGCATTAGGTAAACTTGCTTCAGTGCCAGTGCTGCTGTCTTTGAGCTGTATTTATGGAAAACATCTTGTGCAGCACGTCAACTTCCAGAAAAAGGCTTATTCTTTGTCACTTGAAGCTGGATTTTTTTTTTTCAGTTTAGTTAACATCTTCAATTGTTTGAAAATAAAAACAATCGATTGTTGTCGGGAATTATTGTAACTGGCTGTGTTAAGAGACTTTCATTTGGACTGTTTGCATCGGTTCAGCTGGATGTTGAGTTCCACGAAGATTTGGATATGGACCTTTTTAGAATAAACAAAAAAATCTCCTAAGTGTTTACCTTTGGAAGTTTTTGATGTGTTTCAATTGTAAAACGACTGCTTGCACTGTGATACACCTATTCTGGGACTTTGACAACATACAAGCTTATTGGAAAGAGGTTTAGTCAACCATTCAAAAGACAAATGTGTAGTCTGACTTGACTCCTTCTATTTTGCTGTCAGACCACAACCCAAACTCTCTTTTTGATGAGGTCTGGGAATGTAGGCCGTTTATTTTGACACACTTAGCAAGAAAGTGCATTTTAAAGCTCTGCCCTTCTGAAGTCCCTTCTGTGAATATGTGGATGTCTGAGGTGTTTTAACTTCCTCTTCCTCACAAATGAAAAAAAAACAATAACGTTTGACTGACATAATTCAGAACAACTTTGGAGCATCTGGACACCATTTTGAAAGTTTTCAGGACGTTTTTAGACAGCGCTGTATGAACCTGTGTAACTCTGTACCTATTTGACCCTCATCCCTCTCTGCATGTAGATGGAGGTGCCATGTCTCAGTGTACTGTCTCTGCCTGTATATGTTGCTGCGACCGATAAAAAAAGTTTGTAACGTGATAAAATGAAGCACTTCCAAGATCTCAGAATTTCTCAAAATTATACCTCACATCAGCATGATCCACCTTTTGTGTACTTTACAGGTTCCAGTGGTCTGAATGATGAACACATTATGAAAAGAAAGAGACTCTTTCAACTAAAAAAAAATATAATGGAATTAAAATATCGGAACTCTTACACTTTTTTAATATTTCAGTCATTCAAATGTATGGCTGTCATAGCTGCTTGTCTGACAAGCCATGATGAAAAACTTTATTCACATAACAATTTCTTATGACTGAAAGTGCAACTTAAATGCAAAGTAGACAGTTGATACTAACTGCTGGTCTAAAATAATTTTTATTAGGTTTTGTCTGAAAAAAAGTGCAATAATGATCAGGTAGTTATTGCATGAACTGCATTCTGAAGGGCTACTAGGCCAGTTCTGTCAACAAACAAGCTCCCCTTGATGTAAATCTATAAATCTTTAATTATACGTAAGTATATTGAGTTCTGCAAGTGGACCAACGCCGCTGGGTTAAGCGAGAAAAGTCATATTCACCTTCAGTGTTAGCAAAGAGTAAGTAGCCTCACCTTTGTGCCAAGAACCTTATTTTGAAATTTCAAAAATATCTCAGGAGATCAGTCTTTCCTTAATCTGCAGCAAGCAAGGTTTATTTCATTTCTCTTGTATCATCTCTCCTTCCCTCAATCCCTTCCAACCGTGCAGATGCCACACGTTTCCCGGCGAGAAGGTCTCCCGCTGGGATGCGGTGAAGAATGGCATGGGCGCAAATCCAGTTCCTTAACCACGACTTGACACCAATGCGTTGTATGTGATTTAATCACAACTCCAACCACTGACATGAACATTCTGAAGGGCATGAAAAATGTATTTACCCCATCTGACTTGATTCAGAGAGAAAAGTGTTTTTAAAAATTACTTTGCAATGAACCATATGGTGACCCATCTCACCCAGCCAAAAATGGGTGACAAAATGCGCAAAGCCAGTGATACCACTGTATTCCGTGACTTTGGATGGCACTGGAGCTGCTGCATGGCAGACACTACATTTGGCTCCAACAATAGGTGAAATACTTGCTGAAAACGTACTGCACAATGATACAACGGAGACTGGAGTTTGCACCCTCATCCACTGTGCAGAAAGGCTGTCCTGCTCTTTAGATTTCTTCATAAGATTATCTGGATTTCTAGATCACTTATCCACAGAACAAGGCCTCATTGTCAAATAAACTTCCCTAACAGACCGATTCTGGCCTGAGAAGCAGACATATGAGCTTGTGTGTGTAGGGAGGGATGAACAGTGCGCAAAAATATTGGGAAATAGGCACTCGCTATGCAAAAAATGTGGCATCAGACACTTTTTTCGGGGCGAATTAGAGGGATTATTGCATTTAGTTCAAAACATGTCTTGAGGCCGACCAGAAAATCAGAGGTGAGCACAGCCGCTAAGAAGAAAAAAAAAATGTATAATTTGTTGGAACAAATAATAAAGGTAAAAAAAAAATTTGTAAAAATTCACAAGAATTGTCCTAAAAGATAACATTTGTGATTATATTAAACTTTTTTAGTATGGCTTAAAGAACCAAACTAATGAAAAAAAAAAATCACAGGACTTCACTCAGTTATCTGAAGGAGCAAAAGTTTTTTGATGACAAATTCCAGCGATTCTGTTTTTTTCTGTCTTTTCAACTTTGTGTAACTGTGAATTCTTTTAGAGGTATTTTGCTACTTTGATACAAATTCCAAGAAAATTTTTACCATTTAATCACTTCTCCTTGTATTAGAAAATACAAAAATGGTGGGACTGTGGACGTTTGACTTTTTGTTGACTCATTTTGACCACATTCATGTGTATATAAGTACCAATTCACTGATCCACGTCTTTTTTTATTAACTTAAACACATTTGGTCTTCAGTTCAAACTAGGGTGTGTATGTATTTCACCGTGATGGGCTGCTGCACATTCACCCTGTGTGTTAAGTATAGTGCTCTCGGGACCCTTGTATGTTTAATAACATCTGCCAAGCTGTCCTCCAGTTACTAATCCCACAGCCTCTTGCTGAGGTGCACCTTCCGGGACACGTCACTGCAGAACACGCTGCTTGTTCCCTCATCTGGTGGCATCTGCTACATCTGCTGTCACAACTGACTGCCTCCTACACTCGGGCCGAGCGAGTTGTGCTCCTCAGCAAGCAAAAATGAGTAGGACATGCAATGATGCAAACCTGGGAAGTGCAGACATCACTTCCATGGTTTCTCTACACTGTGTCTCAGATAAATATGAAATAAATACACGTTGCAAGCTGTTTTGTTCAAAATTGCAAGCTACAGCTTCTTGGTCCTGTACGTTGAGAAGAGCATGTTTTGAGCTGCCACTTATTCAAAGTGGGAATAAAAAAATAGAATTACTCGCATGCATCTCAAAAAACCATCGAGACGCTGCAAAGTCATTGACCATAAGAGAATTTTTTGTTGGTTCGCTGAAGTGTCTGTGTGCTAAAAGTGTGACCAACGCAACAAGCAGAGACTCAGGTCCACCTAAGGAGTACCAGTGGACATGTGTCATAACTAGGGTAGCCTGTCATGGGGGGCTGTGATGTCAGCATCAGAAACTCAGAAGTGCTTGTTGTTTAGTTCACTTTGCAGGAGGCAGCAGTGTTTAGTGAACTGCATCTAAAAGGTCATCCATTCGTGTTCAAAAAGAGAATCTGCTTTTCAAGCGTAGCATGACCTTAATAGCAATATTACCCTTCCGAAGAGGTAGACTAACATATCGACGAACATTTACGTCATGGATAATTCAATTGCAGAGCAATGAAATATGGCTAGAAAAAATACGTTCATCCTTCTCTGAATTTCTTTAACTGCTTTCCAAGTCAAAGTCATGGTGGTCCATAGAATAACCCAGAAACACAGGGTGCAGGTTATTCAAGGTGCACCCAGGGTGGGATGCCACTCCATTGCATCCAGTAGAAGAAAATAATTACTATATAGGGAACATCAGATACAATCTGACCAGTTTTTGATCAGATTGACCAGCATTTTGACCAGCATTTTTCATTCACTGGAAGCATTTGAAGAGTAAAAACAATTCCAACTTCACAAGCGATATACTGTGGCTCTAAGTGACATAGTCTCACAATGTTGTGTTTCAGAAGGTCAGTCAGAGAAATGTTCATATTTTACCTATGGTTATGCATAGAGCTCCTTTTCAATCTCCGGTTACGGGTACGTCTCTGTGGAATAATATTACATGGATGCCATTGTGGTACAGCTCATAAATTACATTGTCAAGTGTTCCTAAGGAAATGGCTATTGTGAGAACAAACCAAAGCCTAAGGAGAATGCTGGAGAAAAAGTGTCTCTGGGGTGTGTGTGAGGAGGGAAACTGAGTCAGCAGATGGACTTCAGTCTCTAGAGGGACTCACATTTCCAGGACCAGCTGTTCTTGTGTGCTGAAAGCCTCAGAACTGACCAGCAGCACTGTTTATTCATGTTTAACATGTTCAGAGAAGCCATCCATCCATTTTGAATATCTGCTTATTCGGTCTGAATCACAGCAGTCTCAAACCTTCCCCCAGAAGTGAAGGATGGGATACCAGTCCATCATAGGAGACATCTTGTTATCAGGCTCACGGGCCTTAGACAACTTTGACTTTGTCGGGTATAAACACGATGCCTTTAGATCTGAGGGGAAACTCACGTGGAGCTGAGAAGATCCTGGAACCCCAATTTAACAGCCTCAGACAAATTGCACCATTCCTGTTTGAATGAATCTATTCTGCGTCTTTGGGGAGAACCTTCACGTAATTGACAGCAGGTAAACTGTGTTTATCTCAGATGGATGCTGTTCATATCCGTCTCGGTGATTTACCTTCCATTAACTATCCTATTAAATCCCCTCAAGATGCACGTGTCAGAAATTAACACATTATTACAACAGTAATTCATCATTAAGTCTAGCAGATCTGAAAAGCAACACCAGGATGATCGAGAAGGAGATATTTACTTTTTTTTTTGCTAGGAAGATGCTTATGAATCATTTCTGACAAAGCTATCTGTAGGTAATTTCTGTTTAATATCGAATATTGATAGTTCATAAAAGCAATGTAGGAGGACGAATTTTATTTGCTTTAGGCTGCCAGAGCTGCGGTAATTCTTTGAACAAAATTCACTAAACTTAGCGTTATATTGATCAAAGTATGCATTTTGGTGTTTGGAGCACTTTTTCTCACATCGGAGTCAGGGGACAAGATCTTTTTCACTCCAGCACGAAGGATTTTTCCCCCCCCCTTCTAATAGTTACGTGACATCTCTTTTAGAGTTCAACAAACGCGGGGAACTTTTTTATTTTCCAGCTGGTTTCCATGGTAACGTGTTCTTATTTCGTAGTTAATAAGAAAAGCTTTTGTGTTCACTGGCATTTTGGCATCCCACCACGATATTTTAAATGAAACAGAAACGTAGGACAAAGACGGTTTAAAAAGCGAAGTCATACTTCACAAGCTACAAATCCAGATCATCTGGGAACAAAATAAAAGTTCAGGCCAATGTGATCCAGGCGTCTATAACAAGGACGCATAGGAGAAAAATCTGGTGCTCCAGCGTGCGGAAGGAATAAAGTGCCGACAAGTCAAACCAGCCGTCTGAGCGGAGGGTTGGAGGACCGAGCTCAGGATGAAGTTCTGTGCCACTCTGCCCTGCGTGAACATGCTGCAAAGGAAAGGCCATCACTAACCGAAGGGATTAAAAAAAAAACCAGATGTTTGATGGGTCACTAATGTGTCCAGCTGCCAAACCAGTGAGGAAATAGAGCTGATTAAAATTTAACTGAATTCATAGAACTGATTATTTTCTGAGAACAATGACTCCCTGCTTCCCCTGTAGCGTCTGCCTGGTCTCGAAAGGAGTCCCTTCCACAGCTACTCTACTGTCGCATGTAGATAATAACCCCTTGGAGTCTGACAGATGGTGGGGTTTGGTTCGAACAACGTGACTGGCAGGGAGGGTGGATCAAGTATGACATAAGAAACTCTTCTGGAAACTTTTTCCATAGTTATGTTCTTGAACTACTGCACTTTATGCTTCCTATTTCAGACCTCTGGCTGGCAGTACGGAACAGGCTGTGTGGCCATAATTACTATTTTGAAATAGAAATAATGATGCTAATAAGTCTGACAAAATGTCAGATGCTGATTATTTGGATACTTAAGAAAGTAAACGCTGACACAATGTAAAGTAGCGGTGATAATAATAACGGTTAAAAATAGCGCCTCCGGGACCCTGCTAGGAATATTATTGTGAAATGCTGTGACTTTTCTGCCAAAACTTGAGCTAAGATGGAAATAAATGCTGGATGTGCCTGACTCCATCCTCAGCTGTACGTACATGGTTTCTTCTATCCAAAGCTCTAACGTCACGTAACGTGGAACCCGTGTACTCATAAACCAGGTAAAGTTTAGGTTAAGTTCAAAGCCCTGCTGGTTGCTTTCCAGGCTGTTAGGTTTAGCAGATTCGTTACGCCTCTAGACTTCCATAAAAACCTGACATTCTACCAAGATTTCTGATTTCTGCATCTTCAGGTGATGTCATTATATCACCTCGAGAGGCAGTCAAAATTTCATCTATTTTTGGCCCCTCGCTGAGAACTCGCAAATCTCTCCTTCTCTTGAGAAAAGGATGAAAACTTCCTAAGTTGAATTTCACTCTTAATATATTGAAGCCCCACTTATTCATCTAACCCTCTAAACACATATTTTAAATTCATCTGAGCACTTCAGATGTAGACTTGTACTGTTTGTTAGTTATGCTCCCATAGGATGACCTTGCTGTTAATTTATCTTATTATTAGTTTGGTTACCATGTAATGTGGTAAAAAGACTGTCCCAAAATGATATTAGTTGCCCTGTCCGTTTTGGCATCGATGTCCTCATTTCATTTACTGTCAGGCACCTGCTATATCTGTAATATCCTAAACATTTGTGTCACTTCAGACAAATGCATCTGCTAAGGTAAAAAAAAGACAAAGCAGTAATAAAAAAAAAAAATACGTAAGTGAATGAACATATTACATTACGTCACCTTTCGTGGTTTGGTTGCAGCTGTTTCTGCTTTGTAAGTCAAGTTTGACACTTTTCACCATGGTATTAGTAGATCACATAGTTAACTACTGCTAGACAGTCATGATTTCTGAAAGCAGATTAAAAGCTCTTTTTAAATATTCAGCATGTGTTCTCCTCTTCCTTTCTTTTTGACATGCCCTTTACAAATTGCATTCAAGTCCACTTAAGTGAATACCGGATAGGCGGATAATTCACTTAAGTCCAGTTTCTATGGTGCCGTTTTTCGTCCCATTCACTTCAAAGAGACACAAATTGAGATAAACGGATACCTGATAAGTGGATAATTCACTTTAGCGGATAGAAATTTCCAGCCCTGTAGCCCTTATTCCTATCTTAGGGACTTTGGTTAAGTGGATACGCGCTGCTTGTCCCCTTGGCAATTGTAAATCCGTTAAACTGCTGCACATCTACCAGCGCGACGTGTCGCTTTTCAGTCAGCAGCCGGAGCTGCAGCTACGTGAACTGCATCCCAGAGTTGCAAAAAAATGTTAAAGAGTGTTTACCCTCTCTCTCAGAGATTTAATAGCGAAACACTATTTATTCAAAAAAAGTTGCTGGTTTACGGCCTCCTAGTCACTTCAGAGGATGTGAGCGATGCTGAATCCACTGACACCACCCAGGGTTGCCTTCTCCTGGTGGCTGCGCTGCAAGCAGGGAACATTCTGCGTCGTTTTACGGAGGCCAGCAGCCGCACACCTGACGAAAGTTTACACAGCTTCAGAAAAGGAAGTAAAAATGTGAAAATGTTACGGAGAGCTATATAACAGACTGCTTTGCAAAGATAAAATGAACTCTAAACACTTTTGAGAGCTAACACACGTGCATAAATAATACGGTACTGTGAGCAAATAATATCAAATAGTACTTTACGTGACATATACGTTGTTCTTTGTCTTAGCTGGTAGTTTCTGCCATGGGATGGTTAAGTGAACACGCTGCATAACTGGATACTGTAGGTCCAGTCGCACTAAAGTGGACTCGACTAAAGAAAAGAAACAGGACGGAGTGGTTCTCTTTATTATCCGAACTGAAACAAGCTCGATATCATTTCTTCGGCTGAACCAACACAGCAGCAGCTTGCCTTGCTCCTCATTAGCATTTCAAACATGACCTGAATTTGCTTTGCTGTTGGCACATGTGCTCAGCTTCAAAGCAGATCCCAAGATGAGCTTGTTATACAATTTTCAAACTGGAAGCACATTGGACTGATGGGATGTGAGAAAATGGATAACATCGGCTGGCGTATACTCCTGTTCCCGGCTAAAGGTGACTTTCACTGCGCTAAGGAACTTTGACAACTCATTCAAAATGTATGGAATATTTGTTAATTTTTCACAACTTAAAACACCTCAAAAGCCCTGTATAGGATACGCAGTTCTCTGGTTTACTCCAGTTGCTTCACTGCCCCTGCCCTGCAGTCCTGGTTAGTAGTCCCATCCTTCTTACTGGCTGTTGCAGATGTTTGAGGTCGATCCATTCCGGTTGCAGTACTCCACAATCTGGTGGTTATCTGCTTCTAAAAAACCATTTTAGTCCTGCAATTGAAAACAGTATCTCTTACAGAGCAATTTAGTAATTTCTGTTACGGAAATTCATGAGTTCGATTCATTTTTTTTTTTATTCCTACAGCAGTCTTCTCATGAAAAGATATATAGAGTGCTGAACAAAAACATCCAGAAACACGGCAGAACTGGATATAACAGATGAAAAGTAAACCTAGAGGTAAAGGGTTGGTTATCCGTTTAATGACAGTAAGAACTATACTAGCTAGAAAAGGTATTAAAAAAGCTAGCAGGTAAGGGGGGGGGGGGGGGGGT
>UFQX01001025.1:86250-125092 GCA_900497675.1 Arapaima gigas
GGGGGGGGGGGGGGGGGGGGGGGGGTTCAAGTTCCAGTAGATGCCCACCCCTCCTTGGCGTTCTAGGTTCAATGGAGCCAGTAACTGGAGGTAAGAGAAGAAAGTCGATACAACTGTTCATGACATTGCTATAGTCACTACACGCTAATAACATGGCACCCAGAGGAAGGTATGTGGAGCTCATCCAACACTGTACTCAGTCATCGGCTTCGCCGTCCTCCGATGAGACTGGCTGTGACATCGGCACTCTGTCACGTGTGCATCCCAGCGCATGACAAGTCTAACGTTTCTAATTCCTGAACCTACTGAACCGGAAGCCAAAGCAGAGGCTGAAGAACTGGTGTTATAGGCTCATACTTCCCAGTTCTTCCAGTTCCAGCAGCAGCATTCTGTGTTCACTTTAACCTAGATATAGCCTGGTATGGACAGCGCCATAACACAGCACTGCAGGAGTTGATCCTGCTTGAAACAAAGGCATGACCCAGCTTCTCAGCATCTTGCCTGCTTAAGAATTGCTTAAGTTTACCTGTCTCACCTGAAGGATGCACATCCTAGCCACTGTAGAAGTGTGAGAATCAAATAACAGGTTTGTGTCCAATAAAACAACCACCCTTTTCCTGACAACATTATATATATAGACTGAGAATGTGCATGTCTTACCAAATGAGGACTGGAATGGTCCCCCAACATCACTGTCCCAATGGATATCACTGAGGAGACCTTCTAAGGATTGCTGGCTAACAGTGATTCTAGTCAAGATATCTCCCATCTCAGCTGTCTCTGGTCTTACTGGAGGTTCACCACCTGTTTTGAAACACTGACTACAAGCTGCAGTTTTTGTCTTTTCTTAGTTTATTTTCATGTTTTTTCCTCAGCATCTTTAAAGCCAGTGCAGTACAAGAAAGCAATAATTCCAAATTGAATCTGATTTGTAAAAGTGGAACAAAAGCAAATTTTATTACCCAAAGTTGTCATTGTGTCCTGTTGATCATGTTTTCATCTGAGTTGGATTCATTACAAATGACAGTCCATGCGTTGCTCCTAATAACAGGTTGGTTTGACACAGTTTGCTTGAAGAAGTTCCTCTCAAAATTACTCAAGTTCTTAAACTTTAGGCTGAGATTCCCTACTCTAGAACTGCTTAATCTTAAGTTTTAAGCCTAGATTAAGTCATTTGCCTGGTTCCCACTCAGTTTAAACCCTGTCTGCAAAAGCACACCAACGTGTTGCATTTGGTAACTCAGGTGGCCACAAAGAACCAGGTCAACAAGAACCATCCATGCAGTCAAACATCTATTTATAAAACCTCTCTAAATTGTCTAGACATGTGTCCTCGCAACAGCTGGATACTCGCTGAAGTGAGTTTGACTTCAGACCTTCGTCGACCAACTGCCAGCCTCATTTCACAGAACTTTTTTGTCTCCTTTCAACACTTGGATGGATAAAATAACTCTGCTGGGTCTTGTTTATGGGTAATTTGCCCCATTAATCCACTCTATGCAGATGTTTGTCATTTATTTTGCCCTGGTGGCCTTCTGTTGCAGCAGCTGCTGTAGGGACCATGCCAGCATCAGCATCACACTCTGAGGTGAGGGATGGGGAGTGGGGCTTGTATGGCAGAGCTCTTCGAACCAAGGGATGGTGTTATTTATGGTGCCCAGCAAGCAGGTCCCAGGGGAAGGGGGGAAGATTTAAGTGCTACCTCCTGCTGGGGTTAAGACTAAATGACAGCTTTCAGAGGTACCAATGGAATCTTGGAGACACTTCATTCTGTACAGAATATTTCTCAGCTGCTTGCTTTGGGAGAAGATATTTTTCTGCAGTAGCTGCCAGATAACAGTAAATTGTAACAGACAAATGTCACTTTAGCTGTATTACACAGCTTTTTACTATTGTGCTGTTCACTACGCACAGCTGGGCCGAGAGGGATCTTCAGATTATGCACATAAAACCTGGTTGGTAAATCTGTTAAAAAAAAAGTGACGCGACTTTCACAAAAGGACAGAAGTGGAAAGAAGTGTCAGTCTTGCACACATTAGAAGTTTCCAAAGTTTTGAAGGCGTTACTGAATGTCAGCACTATAAACCTAGAACACGTGCCGTTTCACTGGATTCGAAATCAGAACATTAAGAAAGCTTTTATGCATAAGACTGGTGGATTTCGCAAGGAAACGTAATGGATTTCTTAAGGTGGAAAATAAGGACATTATTAAACACACCTTTGCAACTGAGTTAACTGTAAGAGATACACAAGTGGAGATTACAGTACACACACCAACATCATTTCTATGGCAAAGAACAGCCACAACAACATCTACCGGGCTGCGTCTCAACAGTGGCATCTTCTCAAATTTTTCTGAATGACAATACCGATTTGAACGTCAGCTCAAACCCCCCCCCCCAGTAAGGTGGTTAACAACAGGAGCTAAGAGAGGTTACCCTCAACACTGAACAACAGAGCAGGCTATACATAAGAACAAGTAAATTCTGGCAGATTTGCAGGTCTGAGTGACACATGATGCAACTCTGAATGCTTAAACAGAACATGGTAGCAAGCATAACTTCTAGGCGATACCGTGAGGGACTCGTGCGGGTATTCCTGCAATAAAACTACACCGGACGTTTTCAAAATTGACAAAGAACGTTGCAGAAGGTCAACAAGAGGGGTGAAAGCAGGGTCAGCTAACAGCCATCAAGCTGAACAAAACCTGCTTCTTTTTCCACAAAAAACCCCACCGCCCTTCTGATACCGTGCTGGAGATCGGAACGCGTGTGGTTCTGTCCGAATGTGACACCGAACCACACAGACATGTGGCACCTTGGTTTGGGGTGTAGTTTCAGGTCCGAGTTCAGATGCTGCGGTCGCTACAGTTTCCTATGGCTGTCCAGCCACGCAGAGCACATGACCTGCTTGCATAGACCAACAAACCGGGAGTCAGGGAGGTGGAGGTGCATGGTCCTCACACACCGGGCTCCTGGACAGTGAGAGCACTGCTTCATGCACTTCACGCCAACATCAGAGGCCGTGCAGTAGCTTCGCCGGCAACTTGTCACTCTGACACGTGAAAATAAGCAGAACCTCTTTGTCTGCTTTCCAGCATGTTTCTAGAACACAGTTCCTCATGCTGTTTCCACGCTGAGACAAGTTTACATGCTCAAAGGCAAATGCAACAAGACAGCTTTGCTTAAAAAAAAAAATCAGTAGCACTTACAGTGTAAAAAAACTTAGACATTCACACATAAACACGAAATAATACAACAATAAAAAAAATAACTCACTCTCACTTTTGTTAGACGTTTGTCCTTGTCAGGGTTGCAGTGGCCTGGAGTTCATCCCAGAATCACTGGACGGCAGGTTAGTCGGGGTCCATGATGGACAGAAAGCCAGCCTGACACAGGGTAGCCGCACACAGAGTCAAAGAATAATAACAATAACACCCTAAAAACCATAACAGTCATTTCTAAACTTCTATTGACGGATCTGCTGGAATATGTGCTGTTTCAAAGTGGACAAAATTTGCCATCCAACTCCTGCCAAGTTTATTTTTTGTTCTTCCTCAAGAAAACTGCCCAAAGAAAATGTCCCATGGCCGGTTCCAAACTGGACACCAGAAGAGTCAAAACCACTGATTTGTGCGGCGTGTAAACCACACGAGCAGCTGTGGGTCAAACTCAGCGCAGCGCAGAGAATTACAGCAGCTAGTATGTGAGAAAGCAAGAGAAAAACGTCACGAGTGTAATAATGTGCCGGTTTCACGCTGCGTCGCGCAAAAATCGGTAGCCTTTTACCCAACAAGTTAAGTGAATATAAGCTGAAGGCTTAATTCAGGGGAACTATGAAATGCTGGAGATCTGTGAATAAAAAAAATCTCAAGCAACTTGGAAAGTTTTGGGCAGGGGTTGTGCTTCTCCTGCACAAGGTAGGTCCAAGTGAACCTTCACAGGCTCCCAAGTAAAAGGTCATTTATTTGTATTTCACACCTGTAATCCACCTTTACTGTCACAATATATTGTTAATTCCTAAACAGTCAGTGCCTGTACTGTAGGGCTCCTGGCTCACTTCAGATCTTAGCAGTACAAACTGTCAGAGAAATTTTTCTGTCTAGGGAAAACCGACAATATTAACCTGCCTTGTGAAGCAGAAACCTTCAAGGAAGAGACGCGGAAACGTCTTATGGCTGTAGAGGTCTGTTACTTGGTCCGCAGGGGAGACCCGTCGTATCCCCGAAATTACATCGTAGGGTCTCGTCGAACATTACGGCTCCATTTTTATACCCACCCACTACAGTCATAGTAACGGAACTCATGGTGACAAGACGCAAAATTTAAGTTCATATCATTAATATAATCAGGTCTTAATAATAGCAACAATAAATATCAATATAACAATAGTCAACTAACCTTATTAATATCTGTCATTACAAAAGTCAAAAGGAAACCGTTTCTATTAAATAATTAAACATTAATCCGTGTCCCTTGTTACACCGACGCAAACAGTATTATCCTTAAACATTTATGACCTCACTCCGAACTCATTTGAACTCAAACAGCATTAATCATAATATGTGAATAAAGGAAAATATGGTGAACAATATGAATAATAAGGGCATGTCAAAATTTCGCTCCCACAATACGCAAGGTACAACCTCCAGTCCTCAACTTGACATATTTATGGTGCCCCCCACCCCCTCCTTTCTGGAGAAACATCGACAGAGCAGGAAAACGCGTGGATCTCAGACGGCGGCCGCTGAACCCGCGAAGCCGACAAACGTCGAAATTATAATCATCATAAATAAAAAGGCAGCGGTGCTGGGAGACTGGTGTTGTGAGAGCCTTTGAACTCTAGCAGGTGGATGTAAAATGCACAAAAGTGCTCGGCAAACGGTGCGGGTTTTCTTTTTGTGAAGTACGTAACCATGTCTGGAGGGCAGGGGAAGGTTCGCTCGCTCAACAGGCCCAAGATAATTTGTGCCGTTTAGCCAGCTCCACTATCTGGAAAAAGTACATTTTCATCAAAAAATGTGTAATTTCAAACACCCTTCAGAAAAAAAAAAATCCACAATAACAATCCCTCTGAAAAAAACGTTGTATAATAGAAAAAAAAAAAAAAAGCAGCTGGAAATTGATCCCGAGGAACTAGCCATAATATCTAACAAAATTTTTGCTTTGTTAAAAGTCCTGACTGAGAACATCCAAGGAACAGCTGTCATAAAGGTCGTTTTCACTGAGGTTATGGCCCCCTTCCGGCATCTCAACATCTCAGGGCTGGAACGAACGGAGGTCAGGAAAGTCTAATCTTCACCTACACTGGACAGTATCGTGTCGCCTTCCATCGTGGAAAATGCAGAGTGACACATGAAAGGCTGCACCATTTGATGCTATTTGTGGTAATCCATAGGGAAGGGGGAAAATGGATCACAGATGTGGTTCACAAGAGACATTTGATCTGAATTTCAAAGAGACTGTTCTAGAATGAAGCTTACCAGAATAAATTTATCCTCATATTTTTTTACAGATTTTATATAGAACAGTTCGTGCGATTCCATACACCTGAACTGACTAGAGGTCATGTTGTTTAAAAGCTGCCAAGTGGAAAAAATCCCAAAGGTGTATTTTAAGTAAGCATTATAAAGTGTGGTTGCCATCTAGAAGAACAAACACAGATAAACAAGGCCTGGGTCGGGCCATCAGGTTCACGGGGATTATAAGAGGTGTCATTTTTCTGTCTAGCTGAGCTCTTAATAGCGTAGATCTGCCTGGGACTTTGGCTGAAGGGACGGAACAATTCGATTCATTCCAAAGCCGGCGATTAAGCTGCAGTCTCTTCAGTCGAATTCTTATAATGGCAAGAAAATTCCTTGACAACAACGCAAGTGCGCGCTGAAGGCCCCACGTGTGGCCCCGCGAGGACGGAAGACGACCGAGCGGCGCGACAGCGCCCGAGAAGGGGCAGGTAGAGGAATACCCCGCAGCGACTCAAGTCCACCCGCTCTTCTCGGAGACAGCAGACTCCTGGTGCCAAACCTGGTTTCCAACGCGCGGGTTCAGTCGAGGGTCAAAGGTCTGCTTCGGAAAGCCGGGCCGGGTGCAGCAACCTAGTTTGTGGGGAGAGGGCTGACTCAGCTGGGCGGAAGGGCTTCGCGATGAGCCGGAGGGTGATGTTTGGTCGGATTCCAAGATGTGCAAATTATGGCTGACAGTCAAGGGCTTTGGCCCACCAGGCTGATGTCACCTCATTTGAACAGCTGTTGTTTATTCATGGCTTTCATCCGCTACATGTGCATATCCGTTTTATTCCGGCTATAAAAAAACAACAAGTTCCCAAACTATACAAGCCAATTTTGTTAAAATGATAAGTGAATACTGCCTGTCAAGGGTTTTTCTCTGCTTGCTCTGTTTAGGGTTTAAAGCTCCTTTGTTAGCTGCTCATTTCTATCATTTGTTTTCGGTGTTCTCTTCCTTCATTTAGGACACATCTTGAAAGGAATACGGTTATTGTGCATGACTGTCCTTGGAAGAGCAGGCGGAATAGTGGGTAAAGCCTCATCCAACTCACCGTCACGCACAAAGGTTCAAAAGCTGAAGGTACTTCCGCTAAACTGGTCCCCAAAAACCGGCCTCGCTATATGAAAGGGAAACTCAAAGTCAAAAAAATACTAAGAATTTCAGTCCGTTCTCAGAATCGAGAAAACCATGTTTTTATCACGCTAAAGAAGAGTATCAGCCGAATAAACAAATGTGAATTTTCACCCCGACTGGGATAAGCGGGTTTAAAACGGACGGATTAATTGTTCCCTTGCAGTATTTCAGTCATTCTTCAGTTTAGGGCTCTTACCTGCCGAGATCGGTGCTCCTGGTTATGCAGTGGTCTCCACCTTTCTCAAGCCGCGTCCGATACTAGTCCAGCTACAAATCTGTAAATTTCAGGCCCACCAGGCCTTCGGTTACTCATCGCCTGCGACAAACCCCCGAGGTGTCTACGTCGCCGAAGTACCACCACAGGGCAATCTCACATTTGAGGTTAAACATATTTCACATTGCAAGATAAGTGCCATCATACTTGGTTTTTAAACATGCCTCGTGTCTCCTAGAACACGTGACAGACAAGAGGCTTGCGCACCACAAGCTGAAGAAAGGAGATGCTGCGGCTCCAGGTTTCCCTTCATAACCCACCGGCAAGGAGTGAAGTGAAGCACCTGCGAAAGGCTCGAGTAATGATTCTCTTTTCCGAGAGTTTCCAACAGCGTTCCGTGTAGCTTTCGACATCATGACCCTTCACATCTTGTGACCTGTGCCGCAAAAGCGGATGTTTTGAATGACGAAAGTGGCGTTTTGTAAATTATATGATGTGACTTAGGATCTTTCTGCCCCCAGATGAAAGAACACGGTGCCATTTTTTAAAGGTATAACATAAGAGCATGATTACAGTTTATGAAAAATTATACTGTATACTTTAAATCAACGGAAGGTGCTTCACACGTAAACATTACAGAGGTTTTATGACAGATCAGACCGAGATCATTCTAATTCTAAACAATCGCCCGGTCACCCAGAATTACATTTTATGCTTATATTCGTTCACACTGCAGATATTTTTGAAAATTTTCACGTCCGATTCTGAAGGTATCATACTTAGCTTATGAAGGTGATTTTAAGGGCTTCTGCTGGGCTCTTTAAAGAGAACCTACCCTGGCAAAAAACAAAAGCTGGCTACGTCTTCTGAAGTTAAATGAATAGAGCAAACAGGCATTAACAATGAGAAGCACGACCACCTGCATCTCTGTCACCACCCCAGGACCGGTCATTTAAAGCCCATTAAGTATCGGAAGCGTCGGATTTTTTTTTTTTTTCGTACCGGGACTTGAAGGCTTTTTCGTCATTAAGCTGACTCAGCAGTAAACCAGAAGGGCCTTCAAGGACGAAAAGGCTCACGGAAGGAGAACGCAAACTGGAACGCAAATGTGTAATTGGAATTCAGTTCACAGACGGCGGAGGCTTTGGGAAACAAGGCAGATACGGTTTCGTGCCGTGCCAGACTACTACAAATTCCCTACACAGCTCAGCTGGCACACCCGGCACTGCAGCAAATTAGAGCTTTTCTTTGGCCCTGAGCGAGGGAACAAATATTCGCGGAACTAGCTTATTTTCCAGTGACCATCTATTCCTTATTCATTTAGGAGACTTTGCCCTTTAAGCTCAGACCTTGAATACCTTCCACCTTCCCGCCGTACATATGCACACAGTATCTTTATAAAGATAACAGACAAATCACATGTTCCATCTGTAGTTCATTGAATTTGTGCCCATAAACTTCTCATTCTTCACCGCTGGTTTCATAGTTATTAAATGACACACATTAACTAACATGGCAGAAGCAGCTATGGTGATTTTCTACCTTACAGAGATTATGCTGAGCTGCAAAAAAATGGTCATTGCTCTCCTTTGATAGAACACATGTAGAGGTGCTTCTCATGCCTAAAGGTGCTGAAGCAGCCATAAAAAAGATGAACCCTCTCCTCTTTCCTGGAAGATGACTGCAGTCAACGTCATAGCAGAGGCTGGTCAGATATAACAATGCAGCTCAGTTGTTATCGCGCTACACGCGTGACTGCCGTCGTCCAGAATTGAAACGCGAGCAGACGCGTCCCCTTATGCGTAAGTCGGTGATACGACCTATAGAGGAGGTCTGATGGCTCAGAAGTCAGCTTCAAACTGGCAAATGTTCTGACACTGGTCTGTTTGAACTTGTACTTCGCAACCAAAACAATGCAGAACATGAACCCACTTCCGAGGCTACCCTACATTTTAAAGACCCCACAAGACCTTCTCGCTTGTAGTTAATAGATGGAAACAAAGGTAATATTGCAGGACAAAATGAATTTTGGGACTCTGGGACCAGCATAGCAGAACAGTACAGCAGAGAGTAACAAAACAGTGTCGATTGGTCTTACAGGTAAGAATCTATAAGGGGCGATTCCTGCCTAAACTTTGAGAATTTGGTCACTTAAGGGCAACTGCACTGGCAGAGACTGGGGAAGTGGCAGCCATGGCCACTAAACATCACCACAGTTGGGTTCTAGACCCTACAGTATGAGTTTAGATCAGCACCCAATACTGGTGGAGAAATAACAGCTTTTCCACAATGCATACATTTCTGACCTTGTGAAGCTTGTTTCACATAAGCCTTGCTCAGCATGCGGTTCCGCGGTGCACTTTACTATGAGATTTAGTTAATATCGGGCTCATGTAATTATTCTAATAAATGCTCTCGCTACGTGGATTCATTATCATAAGTGTAAATGGTAAGAATATGCAAATCGGGGCAATGAATCTCAATTTTCATGGTAAGGGCAATATCATGTTTGTTATGGTTTAATAACCCCTTTATCTCACTTTAAGAGCTGGAGTTAACAGGGTGAAATATCTTGTCCTCAGAAAGAAATTGGCTAAAGTGTCCAGAGGTGTGGCTGAAAAAAGTGTTTTTTCAAATCTAAATTTGTCACCATCAGAATGTAAGCTTTGTTTCAGCTGGAGACATTTCAACAAGATGATGCCGGGTGGAATTTGTGTGCCTTGAGGTTGACAGAAGAGCGACCTCAGGTTGCGGCTATGCACCTCAAGAATTCTGATGGAGCAGAGGATTCAGAAAAACAGGAACATCTCACGGCGTACAAGGAGGGTTGGAGAAAGAGTTTCTTATTTGCAGCCTGCACTGAGATTTCACAGAGCCTCATCTGACTGTCCGGAGGTGTGTCAGCTACCATTGTGTTCTGGCGAGTTGCGAGGTTGAAAACATTGTCTGAAGATATTACTTGCAGGAAAGAAATGAGAAGAGGGTCAGAAGCAAGAATTGGATTTGATTTCTTCTTGTTTAACATATATATCTGCACTCGCTTCAATATCCGTAACTGTCCTTTAAAACCAGAATGGGAAAAAAATGTTAATTTAATGCTTGAATTTTTCGTTCGCATGAATCTATGTGACAGATTAGCCCAAACATAAATCCTGTATAAATATGAAATGGTATACTATAGATCCGAATAACAGGGGACTGGTTCCAAAACGCATCTTTGACCATCTTGGCGTAAGTGACTTTCTGGCTCTCCGTAGCGATTTGATGCTTTAGGGAAATGGTCTTCAGATTTGGAAGTCGTGCCAAGAAATTAAGAAGGCAGAGATCTGAAGTTAGCAGTTTACTTGTTTTGAAACTGTCCAGAATCAGAAGTAGCTTTCATAAGCAAAATGCAAGTCTATGAAGAGAGAGCACATCTGACACAGGTTCTTCAGAAAACACACACTTGGTTGGGGTACATTTCCATGGACTTCATGGCTTGGGGTCCTCGGGCAAAGACAGGAACTCGCCATCAGTCGCAATTCTCAAACTTTCTTACACTTCTCAGTTTAAAGCCCTCATTCATGCCTTTTTACTGGTCCCTGGACTGGGTGGTAGAGGAGGACCAAGCTGTAAGTGGTGAGGAAAACAATTATTTACTCAGTAATGCATTACGCATAAACAGTAGAACCCACAATAAACTCTAAAACTCATCCACTTGCCTTGTTCTTCACTTAGACTGACCGGACCGATGCGACAAAGTTTAAATCCACCTGTTGTCGTTCTAGTTTGAATGCAGGCAACAAGATCGGATGGTTGATCACTAAAATAAAATGAAAAGGTGGCCAGTTTGCTTTTACTTTACGATCACGTCCTTGTACCTGCGATCGATCTCCGAAGTAGCTGAAGTCGCCCGTGTTGGTAATCGATAACCGAAACTACGCTTCACAACCTAAAGCTGCTGAGAAACGGACAGACCTCCGGGCAGAATCGAAACCCACCGGCTGTGTTTTGGTTCACTTCCACTTCCATTCTCACACACTTAATTCAACCTGCAATCCAGTTCAAAAAGGCTGGCAGCTAAAAGGGAAGGTGGGTGGAGGTAACATTCCGTGTCATAACATCCGTACTTAACTCTTTCACGTTTGCTTCCGATGCATTTGCTCACATGTATGAACTCTGAGACGAGCGATGTGTCCTAAATGCTACGGGCCGCTTCTTAAAACCTCCTTAAAAGCCTCGGCATTGCATTCAGCGCGTTTCTTTTCTCCTTTTATTTGCTCAGCAGTCTCAAGCGTCCTGCTCTGGAGGAGAAAAAAATGATGCTGGTGATCTTCTCGAAAACAAACAATGGCGCAGTCCAAGACCAAGTGCTGACATTAACAAAATACGTTGCTCCTAGGTTCGGGTGTCTTCTCTGGCGCTCAGTCGTCGGCTTTGACATTTAACTCGTACACAAGAAGAGTCGCCGATTCTTACTCGGCACAAAGCCTAACTCTAGGGGACGGCGTGACCATTGTCTCCTGACATCGGCCTGCAGTATTTGCAGACAAAACAAGGGCGTCAAAAACAATCCGAGAGAAAAGTCTCAGACAGATGCTTAAGATTGTTTAGCAAAGCAAAGAGGGCGCAACTGATAAAGCTGCGTTTTAGGGGCATTTGAGGAGAGGGGTTCGAGTGTTCATTTGTAGGCAGTTTGCATGATGTTGAAGAACATTTTCGGGCATCATCAAAAGAGTCATTTTTCCACTGCAGAAACTTCCTCGCTCAAATTCTGCCAATATCTTTGAAAAATTGCTTTTTGGCTACATCCGTAAATGAGGAAAACACCGAAACAAGGAGCAAAGGAGAACTGTGCCTTTGAAAGATAACTGTGAAAAGCGACAGCAGCCCAAACCTGCAATGAACCTCTTCCTCTCACTCCGCTGGTGTCCCAGTGGGCCCGAGCTCTGCGGCTTCACCACACCTTTGGTTCCCCAGATACAGCGGGGATGAAGAAATGAGAGTGAGTTCAAATCTCCTCAATATAATAATAATAATAATAGTTTGTAGTGGTAATAGTATAAATGAAGGGCTGAATTAGATTTGGTCAAACAGGACACTTACAACTGAGATGAGTGTAAAAGGCAGGTCACTTAGTGCGAACCCAAAATTTGCACCACGCTCAAGTGATTTTTCACTTTTACACTTACAAACCGTACCAAAGCCTCAGGAAATCGTCGGACGCACATATTAAACCTCGAAACACGAGACTACCCGATGGAACGTCCCCGCCAAAGAGCACGACTACGAGACGCTAGTTCGCTGTTAAAGCCGTCCGTCTGGCGCGGACAAGAACGGATCCCGTGACGCCGTGTGCACGCAGAGAGATAAAAGCGAGCGCCACCGGAACCTTCTCCCTGCTAATTTCCAGAGGGATTTTATCTTTTTGTTGCCTGACGGCTGACAGGCCTTTGAGAACTCGAGTCTTACGTAACCGCGCAGATTCCGCAGGCAAACGTCGACATCATAATCGTGCCCTTCGGCTGTGCCGATTCGGCACCTACGTGCCGACGGACTGAAAACACGGATGCAAGGCGCGTTCTTTGGGCGTCGAGGAAGCTGGAAGGCAGCGTAAGAGCTTCCCCGACTCAGAAGTGAAATTTAAAGGGTTCGCACACTGAAAACAATCGGCGTTTCGAGAGGCTTGCGGTCTATTTTGTGCACGGGTGACACGAGCGCCATTTATCAAGTGAGTGGGTTCACGTGACATTTCATACTGAGAATGCTTTGCATTTCTTTGCAGCTTTTCAAAGTCGGACGACCATACGGGCCGGTTGTCAGTAAAGCAGCAGTTTTCATTTTTCAGAACTTTGTTCATAATGATGCTGTGTGGCGTTTATTTCAACAGCGGCACAAGTATCACAACTGGCACGACTGGCACTAGACTGTAGGTGGCAACACAGCAGCGCGGCGCGAAAAGCGAAAGATGTTGTTTGTGTTCCTGTCAGAGTTTGAAGGTCTTCCTGCTTTTTTAAGTCACCGATTTCCAGCTTGGCTTCTGCAAGCTTCCAAACGCACAATGCAAACGCTAAATTCCACTGGCTATATATAAAAACTGTGCTCTGGTACTTTCTCCTCCACAGCTGCTTCTCTTCCTGCTTGTGCCATTCATCCAGACGGGTTCCAGAACAAACGTTCCCACGACTGTGTTTTCTAGGTACAGACGAAACCCCGAATGTTCAAATGGTCTGTGTCGAAGAGTCGCGTAAGAAAACTGCGTGGAGGCATCCGAAAGATCATAAAATAAACAATTCTCACAGGAGGCTCTTAAGGTCAATTTTATAACGTAGCTTCACAGCATCCCAGTGTTTCCTGGAATGGAGACCTGACCTTCCACTTATTTTGTTTGTTATTTTCCAAAGTTTCCCTCCTTTACAGTCAGAGGCCCCCATACAACACAGAAACTCCCTGGTCAAGCTGTAGAATTTTATAACCTGTTCCCGCTTCTACATAAATATTCAATTTTGTCATAAAAACGTATATTTTTATAGCAAAATTGGAACTGTAACTGGAACCTTTGCAACACATGGATCCAGTGTATATAAAGAAATTTTAAATGAGTATCTTTAAAGGGGCTCTTCCTCGTACTTCTCTTCATGTGCAGTACTATGCCAAAGTCTTAGGCACTTGTGGGAAAAATGCTATGAAGCGAGGAGGGTTCCAGAAATAATGCTATACTATAATCAATAAACCTTCTAAAAAGCGCAGCAGACAAAAAAAAAAATCTCCATCAGAAAAATATTTGGTGGGACCACCCTTTGCCTTTAAAACAGCATCAGTTCTCTTATGCAAACTTGCATGCAGTTTAAGGTAGAGGTTGGTAGGTTCTTGCAAACATATTGAGGAACTGGCCACACTATGACTGTCTCTGCATGTCCTTCCAGACTGACTTGATCATGTTGAGACCAGGGCTCTGTGGGGACCAGACCATCTGTTGCAGGATTCCTTCTTTTTGCTCAACATAGTTGTGTGTGACTGAGATTGGGTGTTTGAGGTCATTCTCAGGCTGCACAATGAATTTGGGACCAAACAGAAACCTCCCTGATGGTAGATAAGAATCTACCTGTACTTCTCAGCACACATGCAAGTTGCATGTACTTTTGCACAGTACTGTATTTCTGAAAGACCGCATGGAAACGTAGATGTTCGCTGTACACACTCAACTGGTTGCCATCCTTGTCTTTTTTTCCCAGCCTTCCTCATCGAAGCTGTAAGAGTTTGGCACAGACGGGCCCAAGACCAGTTTTGTCTGTCCTTGTAAAAAAAAAAGAAACATCTGAATGAAGGATCTGAGCGACTGAAAGTCTCATCCTGCATCATGTATCCGTGGTGCCTGATGCAGTCGATATTTTAGTGGTCCCAGTATTTGGAATTTGGAATAGACTCCACCGGTCCAAATGGTTCATAGATAAATTCGTTTTCTTTCAACCGGAAACAAGAGCTCATTGAACGGCCGAGCAATTGCTCCTGTTACGCAATGTGATTTTTGCCATCTTACCATCCTTTTGTAGAAACGTACCGGAGCAGAGAAGATAGACGAGCATCCACAACCTGCACTTTCACGGCGCACACACAGGGTGAGATTCTTGTTCAAAACTAATTTATTATAATGTAATCAACCAAACGCCCAAACAAAAAGATCACTAAAGTCTGCACTGTGGTGGTCCATAGTGTAGGTTTGGATGCGTTTACGTTCCTTTTTAGCTCAAACATAGAAGCTCATTTTACTTTTTCACCACTCGGCACTAATGCAACACGTAGTCATTCAACCTACTGCTAGCAACTCCCACCGAGAACGATGGGCAATATATCAACCTGATTCCATTACCCTCTTTCAACTCACTGACCTCCCGGTGACATTTTCCATCTTCTAAACAATGACTAGCACTGACTGTGGCTAGGAGACCGGTCCACGGGTCCACAGGAAAGGGCAACAGCGGCTACAGCCATTTTTCTCTGGCCACAGCTCTGCTGGGTGCCATGTTCTCTTGTGAATTTTTATCTCAGTTGTCTGACGTGGGGGCCAAAACGGACGGTGTCATTTGGGGTCTGAGGTCACATCGATAAAACCCCGGTACAACAGTACTTTTTCCCAACGGTGTACGCTAGACTGGGAAACACTCCGCTAAGTCCAACATCTACAACTGTCTCAAGAGCAGAAACAGTAAAATCAGGGCATAAGTGCGACACCTTTACTGTAACACCTGTGCTTTTGTTTAGTTTACGTTGAGACGCTGTCTTCCAAAAATATACACGAAGAGAACGGTGGAAGGAAGAGCCCTCCTAGACGTCGTTCATTTACAATCGCATTAAACCATACACCCTGGATCGGTGCTGCAAATGTTCCAGTTATAAATATCAGAATATGCAAATATATTTACTTTATGCTGGGTTTTGACTTTACGGCTACGACTGGAAGTCTGAAGGTGAGACGATTTGTTCTGCACTTCAGCGTCACTTTTACCACTAGTTCAGCGTCATAAAAAGCTTTGCATCCCTCTGTGTTCACAAGTTAGGTTCTACAAACACACATTTTTAAGTTTCGAGGTCATTTTTACAGATGTTTCCAGAACATTGAAGACCCGCTGGGGAAAAAAATGCTGGATTATTAATGCGCCAGTTAGTCAAGTGTTTTTGAGTCGTTTTTCTTAGACTCAACCGTTTGCCGTACTGTTAAAAAATTGCAAGTCAATTTAATGTCCATTCAAGCAACCTCAGTATGCAGAGCAGTTCAAAGCCCTGACAGCAACTGAAGATGAAGTGTCCCAGCAGAGAATAAATCTTCCTGTTCATCTGGGAATGGAATCAAGTGGCGCACTTATATGAATGATTTTGTTCTCTCCGCCCATTGAAAATGGCTGTTTCCCTAATTCAATTGAACAACAGTAGCATTTATTCCTAGAACACATACCAGACAAAAGCCAGTAGCATATCGTACTGTAGATCTCAAAAGCCATGACCGCACAAGCAAGGAGACCAACACTGCAAATAGATGAAGTGTAATAATTCCGGCATTAGATTATTTTGTTTTGCTCCAGCTTAATGATACGGCTAGCTAACTTTTTTTTACTTCATTTTTTACTTTTCAAGAGCTTATCTATCTGACATCTTCTCCCAAGGTGACTTACAGTGTCAGGGCTGGACATTAGTGCGTCCAGCAGTACGTAGTAGGAAACGGTAACAATGTGCTGTGAAGACAGTTGCCTGGATGTATCAAGGGACGTCAGAGCTGTTGCCAGATACCGGGGGGTGGGGTGACGCAGCAGAACGTGAGGCTTGTCACCGTGCGGCAGTTAATCTGAGGGCCAAAGCGAAGGACGCGCTCACACACGCTGTTCGGAGCCAACCCAGGTCAGCCTTCAGATGAGGTGGGACTGGATCGACACGGCTGTGATCCAAGGGGATCCGGGCCGAACGTTCACGTTTGAGCCACTTTCTGTCAGGCACACTTTTAGCCAGACCCACTAGGATGGAGTGGATTGTCATGTTGTTGACATATTTTGATTTATATATTTCCACTTTCCAACAATGACCACTGAACCTTCCACTGAAATGCTGTAAGAGTCAAGAAGGGGTCTGTTGCTGCTCTCTTTTGCCAACTTGAGTTACTTTAGTAAATATTCAGACACATTATGTCTTAAACCATGAAAGGCATGCTGGGTTAAAAAGACCAAAATGGACAATGTACACAACCCTCAATGAGAAGAACTCGAATGAATCGTATTACTGTTAAATCATTGAAAACAACGCAGGTTGAACTGATGTGCACTTCAATAGGAGGCTGAACAAGAACAAGTTCGACAACATTATGTCTCCAGACTTCTTTGGAAAGACCACTTCATTCTCCAAAAAAAAAGAGAGAAAAAGCAGAGCAACGTTGAAGTCAGAGCACCATTTGAAGTGAGAACTGTGTTGGCGCCTGGTTAAACTGTTTTTTCATTCAGCCGCCTTAAAACAGCGAGTTTTGGTTTGCGACACATCTGACGGAGCGTTTGCTGCATCGAGGCCCACCGACAGCCTCGGTGTCAGTTTCACGGTTACGCGAGGTCCCGTTTTCAAAAAGCAAGTCGTTTTTAAAATTTTCCACACACACACAAAAAAAAACCGCCAAAGTTCACAATTTTAGGGGAAAAACTTTCCACGGGGCTTTGAAAGGTCGAGAAATGACGGTAATCCTGCGGGCAGTCTCACACCACGGACACCCCCCCAATGTGCACACCGCAAAATAACTTTTAATATCACTTTATCACATATTATACTATTGAGGTTTGTCGTAATTTGTAATACATAACAATGAATGAGTGAAAGAATGACCGGATTAATGGCTGGGTGAACTGGTGAACGAATGAACGAACAACTGTTTGCGTGGCAGAATGAGTCGAAACAACGGTGGGACAGAAGCGGAGGTCTGTACTTCTCCTGAAAATTTGGCAGGAGCCTTCGGAACATCACCCGAGAGAAGCACGAGCCGTGCATTTTATGGACTTTCCTTTTGTGTTGGAATCGAAGAATCTAATTCAATTTTATAACTGAGCAATGCCAGATCTCCTCAGCCCTCTCAGGTTCAAACGTTTAGAGAAGCCTGTAAAGTACGTATATTATGCGCCACGTAAAATTAAACAAAACATTTTATTCTGACCGCAAACCGTTCTCACGTCATTTGACCATTTATTATTTATGCCGCGACATATTGCAACAGTAACATTTATTTCGGGAGGTAAGGTCTCCATTTGTTTCTTCCTGTAGTCTGGACACCAACACGCGTCTGAAAAATACGTTCACAGCTACAACGTACATCTCCGTGCAAACAGAATCTCATCGCAAGCATTCATTTTTAATACATGCGTGCTATTATGTGCTATACATCTATCGCGACGTTCTAATAAATATCCATCCATGCGTTTGATATGGAAATGGTTTTGATTTATGGAAAACAAGACAGCTATTATGAAAGCACATTTTTAAAACACACAGAACAATAAGTACTGAGAAGTCAGGGCTGTGCGATGAAAACTGGGTCTGACTAGTTGTAGAAAGTATATCAGTAATAAACTTTTCCAAGGCACAGTTCTGCGCGAAGGAGGAGAACATATGGCGAGAAGCAAAATTAAAAATACTAAGCCACGCAAGGGTTCCGCTGAGAGTACCGAGAGCTCCAGTCCTTACCGTACATTTCTCAGCTGGACACGGAATGGACAGCTAAAGAATTAAAGGAAGAACAGCTGTTGCCCTTTGGATTTTTTTTTCTGTGCTGCTACAGAAATGGTTTAGCTGTAGAAATAATCCAGAAAGAAGGACCTGTATTCCCCTGCTGACAGGAATGTGAAAATGGATGAACAAACAGGGGCATGTGTTTGAATGGAAGCGAATCTCCACAACCGCGATCCAAAATCTCACGGACCGACTCCATATTAATGGCCGAGGTTTGGAAACGAAATGTTCAACAAGCACAGACTGCATGGGTTTGGTGTCCGTGTAATTTCAGCCATGTTGCGTACTTTACTTCGCCAGTCTTCTTTACCTTTAACCTCCGCTCCACCCGGGCGCGTTAAAGCGCAGATACCGAGTAGATTCCCACACCATTAGGGACGGGGTTTAGGAGCTGGAAATAAAAGTGGACGCAATGGAACCAAAAACGTTTTTCCTCTAACCTCTCGCACAAAGTGCCAACAACCAGATAAACCAGAAGCAAAATCCATGAAATATTTGACCTGCGCAGCACGAAGTCATCGCGTCTTTCATTTAAAGAAACTGAACATCGAGCAACATCATGCTGAGCACCATATGCGCTGTAGAACTTCTTTTGGTGCATCAAATAAGCTTCGTAAAGGTACCGGTCATGCTCAAAAACCAGTTGATAATGCGATGATAAAAAATACGATTTCTTGCCATATATTCATGCGTTATATTTTAATGCAATGGCAGATTTGATGCAAAACATACCTTTGAGTTCCATATAATAAAAAAAACACTCAGGACGACACTAAGTTTACTGAACGTTTGGAATTCTCACTGCTCAACTGTCACTTCTCATTCTCACTACCGTAAAAGTGAAAAACCTGACACGTCGGACACGACAAGGAAATATGCGGCTGCGTTTATTAGAACGCTGACCATTAAATGGCGGTTATGTTCGCAGCGCTTAAAAGAGAAGGATTAAACTAACTTGTCTTGCTTCTTGAGCAGCTGGAGGGCTGTGCAGTTTGACGTTGGAACTCATGTTAAACCGGGGCCCTTTTTTCATCTTTCTACTTCACGTACAGTAGGAGGCTTCATATTGTCTGTCGTATTAATATTAGCAATTAATAATTCAGTGATTTATGATGTAAATTTAAGTGGGAAACCCACCAGAGATGCAGTATGAAGCTATATTTGGTTTAGCTGTGTGTGCAGTTAATACCACGTGCAGCTACTCTGGGTTTGCCTAGCAAAAAGTATAAAGTCGCCGAATTTTCCTGAGTTGTATGTAGCCTGATACCAGAAATGATATCACGTCAATATACTGCTTCGTAGCTCAGACGACAAAGTGGGACCAACCGGCTCTCTTTTCCCTTTTAACCAGCATGGGTTACGTTTGGAGCATTTGTGCTCTTTACTGCTTCTGATGTGAGCAAACATCCATTAAATCCAATTTAATTCACTTTATTTATGTACAGCACAAATCCCAGCAGCCGACCTGAGAGCCCTGAACATAGGAGAGCGCAAACAACGCAGTGACAAGGATCAGCGGCTTTGCCGAAAGGAAAAACAAGGTGAGGGGAAGGCGGTGAGGTAAGAGAGGAAGGTAAATGCTGGACTAGGAGGAAAAAAAACCCTGCAGGGGTCAAAAGCCAGTATCCCAGGGAGGAGGTGCCACCACCATCCGTGGTATCGGTACCGCATCCTGGGATGACGAAAGCTAAAATTTAAGTGAGAACAACCTAATTCTGTTCTTATAAAGACAATTAAACCATTTAAGAAATAAATGACGTTACTTGAATTAAGAACGTCCATTTGGGTAAATAACCTCATAAAGTTTGTCATAAACATGTCACATTTTGGACATGTTTACAAAAATTGGCATCTCTTGTCTCCAATAAGGGTCACTGAGAAAAGTTGTAAGGATAACTTGAAGCACGCAACCGAGATACGTTTAAAATCATTTAAAAAGTTCTGCGAGTTTCTGAAGAAATGATAGTCGCATTACTGATGGTTGAGGGTTTAAGTTGGGTGGAAGTTGGAGAAAAATGCGACTGTTAACCGCGTTCCGTATGTGAGCTGCGCGCCAATCTGTCATTGAGCTACGTGTCCCTTCCGGCTTCCCAGGCTGCAGCCCACGTTCTTCTGACCCCACACCCACTGTTGTTCATGAGCTCCCCATCTCCTCCTACTTTTCCTCCACCTCTGAACCACCCTCACGCGGCGAGTTTCCCTGCGCTCCGCTCTCTAAGAGCTTCTGCGACGATGGGAAATTTCCACAGATCTGTATGCATCGGCCCTCGTGAGATACGACTTGGGCAGGATAGGTGGGCGTCGGGGTCACCAGCTCCGTACGGTTTCTGACGCTGTATCGATCCAAGCGGCACATCCGGCTTCTAAATTCCATGCTTACGATATGCTACGAAAACGCTGTTAGTAATTTGCAAGTGAAGCTTCACAAGAAGGTGAAGTCGTGGACCATCAGTGATTGATTTCACCCTGGCTGTTGTCAGGGTTTGCGAAGGAGAAGAAATAAACAAACCTGACAGCTGAGATCAAACTGTAAAGAGGAGGGAGTCCCCACTGGCACGCTTGCCAACTGGGGGTATTTCAGAGCGAAACCTGTGTTCGGAATGTAAAGCCTTTCAGGACCCTGGACCGGAGATAAAATGGGGTAAAACGCTATCTGTTATTCTGATAGAAGCATTTCCAATCATTGTTCTTGGATGGGATATCATGGGTGAACTGTGAATGCAGTACACCTGAGGAAGAGGTACATTGGAGTAATGGATGCCTATATAATAACTTGAGAAATAAATAAACCTAAACCAGAAGATCTCCTCTCTGGTCCTGTTCTTTATTATAATCTCATCCATTTGTCCAAAGCCACTTGCACTGCTGAAGCAGACATCAGGAGCAGAACCGAAACCCCAGGACCTTTGGATTCCTAACCACTCCTCCGCGACTACAATCTTCCTCCTGTGCTCATGCCATCCTCACAACTGTCGCTGCGTGAACTTGTCTAGACGCAGCTCAGTCGTCTTTCCAATGCACGACTTGGGAGAACACGTGAGAAAAGGTGGCGTGTGACAGCTCCTGCTATTTAGACTGGGATGGGGAGGAAAAAGATCAGCCGATAGGCAGGGACCCAAGAGAGGAAGAAATTCAGGTCCCCGTGTTATTTGACAGCAAAGAATTTGTTCTTGCAGCGGTCTTCAGTGGTCACAGGTAGAAGGTATGCGAGTAAGGAAATTAGGAATAATGGAATGCATGTTGTCAAAAAACAAACGGCAAAAGGATCCGTTCCCCAGTTTAGCCTCATTCCTTGCTGTATAGGGATGTATGACAATAAATGATTCGCGATTCTTCATTCTATCGTAAACATCCGAAACTAGACTCCGACCAGAAAAACCACGTAAGCTGTCTCAGCACCCGTTTCTCTCAGACCGGTTGACTTTTTACAGATTAACCTGAAACGCGGTGCAATGACAATAATGGGAAATGATTTTTGCACATTTCGCAAAGATCTAATACCCTTTATTAAACGCAACTCAGTCGTCAGCTTTACAAAATAGTTGAGCTGTTTTTACTTTTACACAATGTGCCAGAACAACGAAGCAATTTATTTTGATGAGTCTATTTTGAGCATCCATCCATCCATCCATCCATCCATCCATCCATCCATCCATCCATCCATCCATCCATCATCCTTAACAGCTTATTGTGGTCAGGATGACTGCGGTCCAGAGTCGAACCCAAAATGAAATTAGAATAATTTCTTGTTTTTAATGTGCATTTACACACATTCATCTTCTGTACGTTCATCAGCGTAGCGAGTGCTTCTCTCCGGAGCTACGGTGGACAAGGACTGCCACATAAATAGCAAATGGCTAATCTTCGAATGATTGAGAACAATGGAAAAAGTTAACTTAACTGGGAAAATAATTACACCGAAAAATGTTTATTTATTTATTATTATTTTTTTTTACGTGTGACACTCTCCATACACAGCAACCCACAAACCAGAGCCCACAGAAGTGCATTCGACAGACGAAACAGGCACAGGAGCATCAGGCCACAGCTAACAGCAAACTACGTTCCTGGGAGGGGTTTGGAACATAGGTATCCTTCAAGATTCTTACACGAGCAAAAAATATTTAATATCCTTTCCTGATCAAAAAGGAGGCTGATTTTTTACGTTTACGAGTAACGGGACGGGGGGGTTCAAAACTCAAGAGGGCAGCCATAGGGTACAAGTGAGAGCATCAGTTATGTGTGTTGGGTTTGAGGTGCGGTAAAATAATGTGGTTATCACATGTACGTGTGTGTGTGTGTGTGTGTGTGTGTGTGTGTGCACGCGCGTGCAGTCTTTGGAGTTCAAGACAACCTGTTGAAAACATGCCACCATGGCTCTGAGCCTTATTATTTGCAGTGAACAACCTACAAGGACATGACAGCCACACCTGCAGTACTTTGCTGGGGGTGCTGCTGCCAGGAGGACCACCTGCACACAGCCTGATGTTAGACGCTCCATTCTGAACTTGTCTGGTTCCACGTGGGCCGTCACCCTTGAAACACGTGCTGGTTAGAACCCTACTGTGTACCTGTAGCAGTGATGCAGGGAGACGTTGCTTTGACCCTCAGACTCCTACTGAAAAGTTTCAGCTGATGTTTCAAAGCAGATTTTATTGCATTAAAGGAGGAAAATAAAATGTAAGTAATATAACTTTTCTATAACTCTGGGGAACGCTGTCATTTTGTACGTTTCTCAGCATTACCTGCTACCCTCTACATTCCCTTGAAATAAGAGGAACACGGAGTAATCGAAATGTGATCTGTTCCTTAGAACTCCCCAGATCCCTGAGGCTGAGAGTGACATGGCAGAAAAAGAGAAAAAAAAAACCCGAAAACTCCCTTTTAGATTGAGGGTATAACCCTGCAAAATTTCACTAGATTTAAATAGTGCCAAGGGTGACTTTCACAGTCATTTCTCGCTCGGTAATTCAAAGTAACTTGTGTGCAGCTGCTCCTTTGTCCTGAACGAGCAGGAGAGAAAATGGAGAAAACAGAGCACGTTTTTGGAAATTACTGACCAGGCACTCAGAAAGCCGGAATATTAGGCATGGAAAGGTCTGAACTTCTGCAAAATATCACACAACTGTTTTTTTTTTTGATTTGGTGTGAAATGGCTGAACTCCAGAACATTCTTCCAATTCATTTATCACCTATAAGGAAAAGATTATTAGTAAAGCTGTGGTCAGTTTCCCCATGTTTCTTTCACCTCTAACAGCTGTGATGATGGATACCTGAGGATAGCCTGCATGAAGCTGGCCCTGGTCCACCTTTTTCCCATTAGGGTGGCTGTGCCGTTTTGGATGTCCTACTTAAAGGAGGCAGATGTAGTAAAATGTAGGCAGATGTAGTTTTTCTGATTCGCACGCACCTGGTAGAAAGCGCACAGTTATAAAACTGACCATAACAAATACAAAGCATTCAGTGGATCCCAGCTTTGGTTCATTACTCAAAATCGAGGGAACTGATCGTGTGGGAAATATCACAGAGCAGCAGCTCCACCTCTGGAGAACTTCCCTGAGATTTCACACCGTGGTCAGAACAGGAGGGTAACACGAGCGCGCTGCAGTCGTATCTCAGCTGTTCTCCAGACGGAATTGGGTCTTGTGCGCGTGTTCAAACGTGCCGTGCATCATCACTGTCGCGTTCCCCACGTTATTAATTGAAAAATAATAAGAAAGTGGAAAAGCGAAGGTATTCTTGGTGGACTGTTGCATATTTGTGCAAAAGTGCATTACTGATATTTGAGAAAATTGGTTTGGTCAGGTCTCCACAATTTATCAAAATGTCACGGAAGAATTTTATTAATCCGATTTACAAAGGGTCTAATATTAAATTCATAATTAGTTTAATAAAACCCGGAGCTGACATTTATTACACCTTGAATTACTTTCATTAATACAAAGTCATTAGTCTGTACTGAAGTTAGGTCATTCTGAAGATGACATTTTAGTTAAGGGGATTTAAACTTTTCACTTTGCTTTTAATCATTTGAGTTCACAGACCATATTCACCCAGAGACTAAAAGCTTATGTACAGATACAGGTTCTGTTCAAAATGAAAGGAAGGGTTCAATCCAACAACAGCATGCTGTTAACTGCTGGAATCGCTCGACTAGACACATGTATGGGATCAGTGCAAATTTGTACAATTTTCACGAAGGTGAGAACTAAACCTTCTTCTCCATGCGTTTTGAAATTGTGATACTTATGAAGTTCAGTTCGCTGGTAGGTGGGGGTGAAACAGCTCGTGTGAGACGCTATTGACTACTTACTATTGGACTGGTAGATGTTCTCCTTCGTGGGAAACAGCATCATAGGGCAGTGAAATGAGAACATCTGTCCTCATCTGGCTGCCAAGTGCACATCTGAAAAGTCATGGAGGAAGAGGAAGAATTCCTGCCAACACAAATCATCTGTAACTGATGCAGAGGCTCTCCGTCAGTGTTTTGAAACATCCCTGCATCCTTGTTCTACGCTAACTGGTAACAATTTGCAAGCGCTTCAACACCTAGACAGTAGACCATTGTAGCTCAGTAGGGTAAATGCCAGCGAGACTTCCCTTGGCAACCACCCATGTGACCTTAAAGGTAGGGGAAGTGGTCTACCACAGCACATCTGTGGAATGTGGGTGGCAGTCCACGCAAACTGGGAGAAAATCCAAATTCCACATTGGAGGGTGGGGATGAATTCAGAGTAGAAACCAGAGCTCCAGAAACGTGAGGCACCAACATTACCAGCCACGTCGTGATGCCGCTCAAGATCTTTATAGCGACGGTGCTTTGTGACCCACGGAAGACTTTTCACACGTGAACAATATATAGCGAGGCACCGGAGACAGCAGAGGACTCGGAATGAAGAGAAATGATTCTATTCAGCTGTGCCTTCATGAGCACACAATTCCGCAGCACTGATCTGTAATGCATGACAAACATGGTCCGTTAAATCTGTTATGTCACTTCGCTAAAGGGCAGTGAAATTGCGATACTATATAACACCAACGTAAAAATGATTAAATAGCCCCCCGTCGTACCAGTTGACTTCATTTTAGGCCTATAAATATTAATTTTCGCTTTGTCATCATCTACAATTTGACGTCTGAGTTTGCTGTTCACCGTTACTGTTACCACTGGGTTTTTTCAGTTGCTGCATTAGTGTTTACCTGTTCACTACCGTCAGCATATTGTAGCTGCTCCACGTTGTTTTCTGCGCGTTGCCTTAGCTTTTCCACATCATTCTTTGTTTTCGCTACATTCTTGCAACGTGTGGACTCACACTCACGTCCGGAAACCTGTTTCTGTGGAGCGCGGTGATGTCATTCCGCATGCAACCGACCTCATCGATTTTGATTTATGTAAAATCTCAGCTGTAGCTGTGCGGTGCCAAGGAAAAAAGAGCTTCCCTGCAATTTATTTAAAAAAAATAAAATCTGCACTGATTCCACGTGACATCGGAGGTAAGTCACGTTCATTAAAAATGTGGGATTGAACCGGGCGGCAGCGTTTGAAAACGACTAATGTCTGTCCTGACAGTAGGGGGCAGTGCTGCTCTCTCAGACCTGGGATGTCGGGCCATCAGATCGGAGCGCAGTCCGAACTGGTCCTGTCTTTAAGACCGGAGAAGAGGAAAAATACCTTTTGGAAGTTACATAAGTGGAATTTCTTCCACGTTCGCGGTGCACATTTTCCTCGTCTTCACCTTCATTTATGTGTAAATATGTACTAAATACAGACAGGCAACACGTTCAAACTGAGGCCAGTTTTTGGTGGGAAAAAAGAGTGTGCGGAGAAGAGCAAAAGTCGAACAATTTAACCGAACGTTTCATTTTTATACAGTGCAACTTGCGAATGAACTGGACCGAACGTCTCTGCAGAAACAGGGGTAAAATAACCGCCGCGGTGTGCATTTAAACACTCGGCCGCTGTTCTCCACAGCTGCTGAGCAGCCATCACACGAGGGGGTTTTCAGCACCGGTCCGCTAATGCATCCCTCGCACAGAGACTCTATCCCTGGATGTGATCTGAGCTGAAACAGAATAAATGAACAAACAGGAATCTTTAACAGCTGTGCCTGAATCTCACCCATCTCTCACACATGCTGGGAAGCGCGACAGATACCAATAGCAACGTGCAAACTAGGAGAACTAACTGAATTTTGCTGCAGGTTCCACATTCGACAAACTCATTTTGTCCAAATTAAACTAAACCCATTATCACACATATATTGTGGTTCCTTGTGTGCATATATAAAAGCATAAAATACAAGCTATAGGAGACGTACTTTGGCAATATACTTTGCTTATATCCTTCATGTTTGCATTGGTTTTACACATTTGTGCAGGGTCTCCATTTGGGGGGAGGCCAAGAAACAAAACAAAAGTTGAAACTGTGAAACTGAAAAGTCAAGAAGAACACATACATAAGGTGGAAGTGATGAAAAGAACTAAAAGAGGTGAATCAGCAAAACAACCCCCTGTCAACTGTTCTGTCTCCTGCATACAGTAACATCACAGTAAACTGTTGTGTTTAAGTTGTTTAAATGAAATTTCCTTATTGAATGAGCAGCTCTTCAGTGTGGAGTCCCTGGTCCTTCATGTCTCTGGATGGACAGAACCCATCACTTTGTAAGCAGAAGGGTTGGTACCCTGTGTGTGTGTGTGGGGGGGGGGGGGTGTGCTGTTTTTGCATGCAATAAGGTGCTTTATTCATATTTGGGAGAGTTGCTTTAGGGTTTCTGGTTGGGCTGGGAACTCTATCCTTGCCAAAATATAAAATAAGACCCTGTTTATGCAATTTTCGTTTTCTCAGAATGTTCAGGAATTAAGTGCAAAAACAGGGTTTACCTGTTTATATTACTGTGCCAATGAAAAACGAAAATACAGTTTTACTAGTCACACCCTTCTTCGTCACATTTCGTGCCGATAGTTTATTCTTAAAAACATATTTAAAGGTTGGAATGATTGTGCATCATGAGCAAGATTTACATTTTACTGACATTGACTTGATAAATATATGTTTGTCATCTACGATACTGTTTTCAAATAATATTCAGTCAAACAGCAAAGCATAAGTATAGAATAAGTCAACACCATTTGGGTGCTCTGGGACAACAAACAGACTTTAACTATCGCTGCGGTAAATACCGAAAAAAAACTGCACATTATTCCTTCATGTAGCAAACTAGAAGGTCATTGCACAACCTCTGTTGCCCAATTTCAGGGAGAATTTGCTGAAATGTCTTGTTCTGCAGGATATAACAAAACAAAGGGGCACCAAACCAACGACTAAAAACTTTACTTTTGTCCACCGGTTTGACTGGCACACTAATATACATCTCACTCACACACACATACGCACACACACCCTCCACATCTAGTGCAGTTTGTAGAGCAGAGTGCTTCTGGCCTTAGTCTACCGTCTCTGAAGCTTTCCACCGGGACAGGGAGATGTTAGAGGTTCCTCCACCGGACTCTGCTCCTAAATGGGCAGCTATATGCGGGTATGAGCAAAAGTGCTATGAAAATTCTCTTCTGGTGTGTGTCAGCTAACTTTTAAATAAATAAGGAAATTATCCTGAGACCTTTTCCCAGTTCAGAAGAGCCAATAAAGAGCAGCTCACCTCAAGAAAGCAGCTAGAGGAAAATTAACAGAGATAAAGCATCTGAGAATCGGCGGCACTTTCTCCTGTTTATATTTCATGAATACTGAATAATTTTATTCCAGCTCTTAGTCCTTAAACATGCAGCGAGTACTGCTCTTGGACGACTCTATCCGGCAATTGACAATATAGCGAGTTCACGTCCTTTTCAGGATGGCTGCTTATGTCTAAACAGAAGCCACCGGAGGCCTGGTGTGTGTTAAAGCAAACTGCATTCTGTCTCATCTCCGCTGCCCTTTCTTCAGGGTGTTTGGATGGTGCAAGTCACAAGCAATGCTTACTGCGCTCGACCTACACGTCAGGTGGCCCTGGCCAGGATTCCAGGCTTTTCCCTAGGCCAAGACCATCTGGTTAGACAGTTCAAGGGATCCAGTTTTTGGTCCTTGAAGCTAACAAATAACTCAATTTTTTGTAATTGTGGGGATTTCAGTGCCCAGTTAAAAAGCTGAAGCAAACCAGTCAAGCAACGCAATTTGGCTTAAATTGTATAGATGATCTCGAGAGACGGAGCTTGTGTCTTACAAGTTGTTTGTTTTAAGGAAAATGTTATAAAATCTCAGACGCGTGACGAATTACACTCAGCAGGATTCTAGACTTTTTTTTAGCTCTTGAGTTTCCATTGGTAAGCGACACCCAACCCAGAACAGATTCTTTTAAGTTTTGACCGCAGATAATTCATCCCAACTTACTGATGTGCCGCTGCATATCTGTGCTGCACCGTATTTTGTCATTTCAACACCTGAACTGCACATCCATATGTGGAAGGGTAAGATGACTGGAGAACTACATTCTTTTCACTTTTCTGCGAACAGAACCATCTACGCCCAACATGTACACAATATTTCATATTAAAACAACTTTTTGTGTCGCTGCTACATTATCATTACTATAACTGTCACATCACGTCTCTGATCCTACACGTTCTCATGAGCACAAGGCACAAACTGGTAAAGCTCCTACCTCCAGTCCACCCAGTTTCCAACAATAATGGTTAAAATGGCAGAATGGCAGAGATGTCTCATGGCACAAATATGGAACTAACTGCTTACTGATGAGCAAACCTTCATTTAACCTTCTTGAGGGACAGTCTGGGGTACGTGTGGCACGAGCAGGTAAGTGGCAAGTGTTAAGAAGAGTGTGTTGCATCTGTGTTGCTGTGACCCTACTGAGAGTCAGCAGCAACCTGAGCGACTAAAATTTTTGTGGTCCTCGGCAAAGTATACGACGTTCTACAAATCTGTTCAAATCTGCTAGATTCCGGTTATAACTTATAAGGCAGAAACACAGATGCCTTGTTAGAAGAAACCTCACGGGAGAGCAAGGCGTCGGGCATGAAATCTCCACGGAATGCAGAAACAATGATATGGATGCTTTAGTCTGCAGTACTAGAAGTTCTGGGGTCCTTGGCCAATAAAATGAAAGCGACAGGAAATTCAGTCTCTGCATATTTCATTCTTTTTTCAGAGAATTGGTTGCCCTCAAAGATTATACACCACTACACTGTTGTGCTCTTGTCAGTGTCCATGTAGGACTGTCTTACTACATGCCCTGTGCCATATCTCCAAATGGATGAGCAGTTAACTGTTCACTGGGCACCTCTTAGACTAGACTACCAACATTGTAAGCAATACTAATACTTTAATATATTGGGGGGGGGGGGGTCTCAATTTTTGTAGGGAGATTTACAAAAACATCCTCCTGACACATTGTCTTTACAGAATATTCCATTGACCAGGACTGCTAAGTCACAAAAACATCTGTACATATTCAAAGGACTTGTGAAATAAGGAAGAACGTTACTGAAGAAAAACAAGAATACTTCACTGTAGTCTTTGCTACAGCTTTATCTACAGACACTTCTATCCAGGCAATACATACATCCGGCATTAAGAAGAAGTAAGTTAAGTAGAGGCCCGAAACAATATCTTAAATAAGGGTGTTCCTATTTTTGGATAATAGGAAGATTGCAAATGACAGGGGGCACGGGAAAACAAATATTGCCTTACGTGACCTTGCCCCCTACAGTCACCGGCTTTTGCACTGATTTTTGACCCTACAACAACGGTCAAAAAAGTCTTGAGTGCTTTAAGTCAAGGTTTGTGCACATGCATGAAAACAGGCAGTAGAAAGAATAGTGGGCCAATTAAAAGTGCCCTCAAGACAAAGTGTGGCTTTGCAGATGTAACCTTGACTCTCCACCTAACAAGGTTCTCTTTCCACTGGGTGCGTAACTAAAAAGACCTGGGTATATAAATACTGCCAGTTTTCCCTCTTCACGCACCGCGTGCTTGTGCGCCTCGGCTACTCCCTACTGTTAATTTCTTAGACACATAACCAAGGGTTCATGCTCCTGCTAAATTTTTATTTTATTCAAAGTATGTGTGCATATACTATGTAAGGTTCAGAAGCACATATAAGTGTCCCAGGGGCTGAATGGAGAAGTAAGGTTTGCAACAATATGTGACTAACAGGGGCAGCAGAATTTTGAAATAAAAGCACAAACCCAAAAGGGGGCAGTTAAGATTAAAACACACGCAGATTCAGCAAGAAATCTAATGCACCCACAAGTAAGTGTTCTACTATCTCCAAACCTCTTTCCAAGTGATCCTCCCTGTCCTCCAAGTGCTACAGCAAACTTTGTGCTCGTGCCTTTGGGGGCATCTTGCCTTCATTAATGTGGAAAGTTATTGTGAGGTTGACCAGCGTTACACCGGTGTCCATCAAGGTGGGTCCGGACCCTTTGCTACCGTTCTCCCGCCTCCCAGCGTTACATGTATTGATTCTAAATTACAGCGCAAGATCTAAAGACAAGACCTCAACTGGGAAAGAGGAAAGCGCATTTATGGGTCAATGAGCTGTATTCCTTTGGGATACATCACTCAGAAAATATTTTCTTTGACTAAAACAAAGCAACCGATACAGTGCACGATTCCAAGTTTACAGCCATAGCAAAGCTATGCTGTTGGTGAGGTTACTGAAATATGATGCATCTTTGCTTACGCCCAAGCAGAGCAATGTGATTTTTTGGCTACAAATCCCATCCCTTGATGCTTGAAACTGATCAACAAAACCAAAAGTTGAGTGGTATCTTATTGCTTACACCTAAATACAAAATCTGCCTATATATAAAAATGGACATTAACAGTAAACAAAAACACTTTCTGCACAGTGACCTTCAGAATCACTCCTGGTTGTACAAGGTGGACAGTTGGGCTAAGCTGCAAAGGGACAACTTATGTGAGCACAGGCAACCTTAGGGCATAGATGGTGACAGTGTGATAATGGCATAGGAGTAGGTTGCTGGGGCAACACTAAGGGGAGACACTCAAAAAAACAGGACCAGGGACCTGATCACACACTTGGGTTCCGGACTTAATGCATCCACACTACTAGAGAGGACCGTTTCCTACATGCTAATGCAAGTTAGGCATTACTGCTGCCTTAGATGTACCATGGCTACACCTTACATATAATATAATGCATGAAAACAAACAAGAAAATACTCTCACCAGGCAGTTTACTGGGAACACCATTCTAATACTGGTAGGACCCCCCCTTTTGCTCCCAGAACAGCCTGAATTCTTCATTGCATGGATTCAACAAGGTGCTGGAAACATTCCTTAGAGATTCTGCCCCACGTTGAGATGATTGCATCACTTCATTGCTGCAGATTTGTCAGCTGAACATCCATGGTGTCAATCCACCTTTCTACCACATCCCAACAGTGCTCTGCTGGATTTGGAGCTGGTGACTGGGGAGGGTTAGGGTTGAAGTTTGCTGAAGCAATTTGTGGCTGTGGCATTCAAATGCTGCTCAAATAGTATTGGAGAGCCCAATGTGTGCCAAGAAAACACATTCCTCGCATCATTACACCACCACCAGCCTGAACTGTTGACACAAGGCAAGTTGGGTCAATGGCACCGTGCTGCTTACACCTAACTTTGACACCACCATCTGCACGCAACAGCAGAAATTCATCAGACCAGGTGGCATTTTTTTTCCAGTTTTCAGCTGTTCAGTTTCAGCAAGCCAGTGTCCACCAGAGCTTCAGCTTCCTGTTCTTGGCTGGCAGGAGTGGAACCCAATGGGGTCTCCTGCTGTTGTAGACCATCCAGCTCAAGGTTCAACGTGTGTGCGTCACCACTGTTGTAAAGAGTAGTTATTTGAGTTAATGTGCCTTCCTGTCACCTCTGGCCATTCTCTTCCAACCTCTGATCACCAAGGTATTTTCACCCAAAGAACTGCTGCTCACTGGTTTGTTTTTCACTGCTGAAATCTGTTGAAATCCTAGGAAGGCAAAAGTTTCTGAAATACTCCAACCACCCCATCTGGCACCAGCAACCACACCACAAAGTCACTTAGTTCACATTTTTCTCCCCCATCTGAAGTGGGATGTGAACATTCACTGAAGCTCCTGACCCATGTCTGCACTATTTAATGCCTTGAGCTGCTGCCACACGATTGGCTGATCGGATGACAAGGAGGTGTACAGGTGTTCCTAATAAAGTGCCTGGTTAGTGTACGTGCAGGAAATATTCAGTGAAATTGTCAAGTCCTTCTTAACATTTCAACACCTCTGTCTAAACTTCATGAATGGTTTTTTTTTAACTTACATTTCCTTATTAAATCCTTACAGCTGTGGAGCTGGGAGGTGCCGGGATTCTTTGATGAAACATTTATTTTCCCTTTCTCTGCGTGTGGTCCAGCACATAAAACTGGGTGTTGTGTAAGGTGAGATAAAAAAAAAAGAATTCCATTAACTGAACCAGGAAGAGATGAACTCACAGACAGCTTCTAAAAACCAAGTTTGTGTGCAGGAGCTAATTAAAATAAATGTCGTTCATTTAAAACCAATTAAAAAGTAGACAAAGGCATAATTATAATGTTCATATGGTGCTTAAGATGTCTGTGGGTTATGACTTCAATCTGTGGAACGTCAGGTAAGGCATTTGCGATAGTTACTTTTCTTCTTGAAGGACACTTATGCTTGCCGACGTGAATTTTGACTAAGGAACTCAATCAGGTGAAAATATTACTCTGGGGTCTAAAATATTTTAACACACAGCATAACCGTACCGACACAGTCCTCACAGTGATGTTAACAGAATCGGTTGGACGACAAACAGTTGTTTGCTGCTGAGTCTTGAACGAAAATCACGAGTAAACGGTCAGCGGTACCGGGCTCCTTTCTGATTTTACTTTACTCGGCTGGTCAAGTCAAGTTTGTAGATAAATTCCTTAAAATGGGACGGTGTGGTTATATAGCCTTGCCCTTCCTACCGGGGGAAGACCGGACGCAGTGGATGATGGGAATTTTTGCACTTTTCAGCTATTTAGAGCAACTGAAAACATCAGGATCTGGCCAGAGCCCTCAGGAGACGTGGGAAGAATGAGGTTTAGCGCCTTGTGCTGCATGTCCCATAACAACTGTTTCTTATTGTTGGGTGTGAAGATTTTAAACCCTAAACTAGGCTCAGTTTAGGGTTTAATCACCACGGTGGATGGTGGTAACTACCACAGCGTTAACCTCCCCTCTAGGCCAACACGTCCAAGTGATCTGAAGGACTCGCGGAGGGCTTCTTCAAGATGCGGTTTCCTCGGCGAGCGACCGTTGTTTGCACCGCTGCACTTCGAAGCTCCGGTCTGTCGGAGAGCGACAGGTTCACGCGTCTCTTCCGGGTATTCACACGGAGGATTTTAAACAGTCGCCGCTCTTGTGTTAAATTGCCGAGATCTACCGGTCGTGTCTTTTGTGACCGAGTGCTCCGATCACGTCTTGCCAATTACGGTGAAAGGAAGCGTCGGCCGCTATTTCGCAGCCGTCCTCACGCTTATCTCAGGACGCAAGGCGCCCACCTTAATTAAACCGTGAAGCCGAATCATTTCTCTCATAGCGCGCGGGCTTCTCAAGTCTGCTTTGCCTTACCGAGTCCCAAATCATTCTGGGTTTAGAATAGAAGTCCTCGAGTGGAATCTGCTGTACTTGAAGGGGGCGATGCAGCAAAAGGTCTTGACACAGTGTGTGTGTGTGTGTGTGTGTGTGTGTGTGCGTGTGTGTATCGCATACACGTTTCTCATTTGGATCGATTGTAGAGTCGCGGTTGACAAAAACAGTAGGAGGAACTGGAAGCGGGGTGATGAAATTAGGAATATTCTCCCTTTGTCCGCTGAAGGAGTTTCCTATGAAGACAGTTTTTGAAAAGGCTCTGCAGAGACCAGCGAAACTCCAAACGTCCCCGGGAATAGTGTGACTGTGTCCAAGAGTTCTGCGCCGCAGTTATAATATTGTTCCTGACTCTTTCTTTAATGACCCGCGTTCTTTCGACTCCCTTTGCTGGTAACGGTTCCTTTCCTTTTCTTCTCCAATACGTGTCCAGTTTTCATTAACAAAGACCGGCTGAAGCGTGGACGTCTAAGCTGCGGTCGTTTGAGAACAACCACCGCTTTTCCGGTACCTTCCCAGATGACCGGCTGATCTGCGTTACAATGAGCGAGCGAAACGTGAAAGATGTACACTTTACGTCCTCCAGAAAGACCCACTTCTTCATCCTAAGTGCATGAAAACTGTTACTTCCAAAAAAAAAATAGCATCGATGCATATTGATAACCCTACAATAGTAATTTACCTTTACAACCTTGTGCTGCTATTCCTAACTGCACAGAAATATAAGCTAAATTCCACTTTGCAATTCAATGTAACACTGAAAATTAGTATTAATACCCTGTAGTAACTTTAATATTGCTTTGAAACTTCAAAGAAAATCTGAGTTAAAGCTGAACTAGGGTTAGGTTTGATCATTTTGAAACGCGCTTGAAGAAATAAAAAATTCAATGCGTTTTATTTTCCGGATAGTCTGTCTCCGCTTTAACCCTACCCTATAGGGTTTTGAAAAAGCAATAAAAACCAACCAGCGACTGCTGTGCTTCTGCTCATCTGACATAACGCTGCATACATATATACATATGGACACAGTATAGATCGGTCTGAGAAACAGGACGATCCAGCTTTGAATTTCTCCAAAGGTAGACCATCAGTGGTCTATTCAAGCCTGTTTGTAGTCCTCTCTTTGTCAGCGTCTCCTTTATTCACCACAATCTGGTTGTTAAGGATAACACCTGAAATTGGTTCCTGAAATAAAAGGACCTCTGTAAGCCTTTAAGCCTCTTCATCTCATTTTTTCACTCACTCACAACTGTGTGCATTCAGCTGTGTGGACATCCCACATTCGCATCCATAACTACTGGCCTGGAGACGAAGAGTTTCTGAGCTCAGCTCAAAAAACACATGTGATAGAGCGTATCATGTGGGTCCTAGATCTTGGAAGAGTGTACTGAGACAGCCACAGGCTGTAGAGTAATTTTGTCCTCCCCTGCTCTTGACAGGGTGGTGGGGGGACTGACCAGTGACCAGAACAAACTGCTGGACTAATAGGTAGAACTCATTTTTGGCCCATCTTCTCACTTGGTACTTTTATTGCAGTGATGACTCCTTCAGCTTTAACTTCAGGATTTCTCATCCATTTATAAACATATTAGCTGAGTTACCTGGGTCAAAGAGGAAAGATAAATAGTGAAAACACTCTAAAATCACCAATTTTGTATTACCCTGCTTACCTGCTTGTGCTGTTGAACTGGTGAACACCACAGAAAGCGACATGAGTGTCAGTCGTAGTCCAGTAGATATATATTACTCAACTGCCCTTACGTCAGTAATACGTGCAGTGCCCTGTGCGTGTTATCTATAACTCCCTGTTCCCAGTTTGGGTCCTTCCACCAGCACGGACCCCCTGTTGCCCCTCCCTGGTGTTTGCGTGTGTGCTGTAGGCCATTCATCATCATCCAGTCAAATTAGCCGGGAACTACCTGGAGGCACACATCGCTAAGCTGTGTGTTTGAGTAGGTGCTAAATTTCAAGCTTGTGGCTTGAAAAACAAAGAAATGTATAAAGAACAAACAAGCAGTAAGACACACAAACAGATACTGAGCTTTAGTAATGGAGAGATTCCATCTTAATAAATACAATAGTGCATGTGATGCACTGATTTTTCCAGTTTTACGTACGTACTGTGCACAGTGCTGGATTTTGTTTACAGTTTCCTTTTCCTCAGTTTGCAATTATTGTAAAATGTCTCACATTTTGTTAGTAGCCATGAAGAAAAGTATGTGGTAAACTCTAAGAGGATGGATAAAAAGTATTATGAAGCTTAAATGGGACCTTGTCACATTAGATGACTATGGTGTATAAATTAAAAGCAGTATATTTATGTTATATCAGAACAGTTATGTCTACAAAACAATTCAGAAGATGAGATATGTTCTTCATAAATAGATAGCAAAAGTGATTATTTCATGCCTTGTATCATGTACTAAGTCTATGAGTTTCTCCTGAAGTGGTTTGACTCATTAAACTTGAGGGCATGGTGGGTCAACAAGCCCCATGGAACTTGGACTGATATGATTCAGGGGATTTCAGAGCAAATTTTCTGTAAACCAGTCCAGGTTTGTGGCCAGTATGTCACAAAGGATTTGCTCACTGTTAAGCTGCAATGTTTATTTAACACCATTAAGTGACTTATATGTACTACACTACTACCGTTTGTCACGCCCCCTGCTCCGGACCCCGCCTCTCAGGAGGCTTAATCCCGCTCACCTGTTCCTAGTTCCCTTCGCCCGTATATATACCTGTGTTTGCCAGGTACTGTTCGTGAAGTGTTGCCGTGTCTGTTGCGTGCGTGCCGAGCGGTTCATCTGTCAGCTATTCTGGTTTTCGACTTGTTTCTCATTACGGATNGTTCGTGAAGTGTTGCTGTGTCCGTTGCGTGCGTGCCGAGCGGTTCATCTGTCAGCTATTCTGGTTTTCGACTTGTTTCTCATTACGGATTCCGCTTGTGCCTAACCCTTGTCTGTTACATCGCCTGTATTGGATTGACTCCTGGTTTTGACCAACGCTTGTTTTTTGACGTTGCCTTTGGAACAACCCTTACAGTTAAACAGAGTTCTTCACATTGCATCTGCACGCGTCTGCATTTTTACTGCAACGTGTCACCGTTTAACTCATCTGTTCAGTCTTTGGTTTAAAAGAAAACTGTCGTGAACCCTATATACACCGCTGTATGATGATGACGTCATTTTGCTTGTNTTTAACTCATCTGTTCAGTCTTTGGTTTAAAAGAAAACTGTCGTGAACCCTATATACACCGCTGTATGATGATGACGTCATTTTGCTTGTGCACAAATGAAATGATATTCTGCCACATATCTTTGGTCCACAAAATTGACATGATGCGCAATAAATTGGTTTCTATTCATTGAGGAACATAAAGTTGGGAGTTATAACATTATTCGAGCATTTCTTTCTATCCTGCTCATTGTGAGGTTACTTACAGTCGGTAATGAAAAAAAAAAAAAACAGAGAAAGCTATAATTTTTCATAATCCTTTCTATAACTACAATTATTTATGCTCACATCACCAGGCAAGGTGTTGCACCAGAACTCGGCCCACGCCTGAGGGAGTCATAAACAGCTTGTGATCTTCAAATCACAGGGGATTATTACTGTTTCCATTATTCCTTAGCAAAAAGGCTTCAATGGTACTTTACAAATTTACCTTATCCTCCTCTCGCCACATTTCTCCCTGAAATATTCATTGTCTCTTTCAAACATACTCTTAGTCCAGATTAAAAAAGAAATCTTCTTCAGTTACACTGATTCCATTAAAAATATCATCCTTTTGCTGAGAATTATCTTCTTTTTGATGTACCACCCTTGCCTCTCATTTTCTGTCATTTTGTATCTTCTTGTTGCAGTTATTTTCGTGTTCTGCTTCACAGCTTGTGCCTCCGCACCAGGCCATAGGGTGTCATACGGTCTAAATGGCAACGGCATCAATTGCTACGACTCAAAGGAAACTCACACTTGGTTTCATTAACCGTTTGTCATTTTGAGGGTCACAGCAATTCAGATCCTATGTGGGAATAACTGGGCTCTAGGCTAGGAGGGGTACAACCTAGATAGAACACCAGTCCATCGCAGGGTAGCAAAACACAGCTGAATGTTCATCATTATCAATGAGGACCGTCTTCATCCGCATCATTCTGGTGAAGCTGAGGCCTTGGTGCTGGTGCTGAATGTCACGATAAAGGTGACGACTTGCACGTTTACTCGCACGATCACGCACAGACAATTTGGAGCTACCAGCTAACCTGAAACACACGTGTTTGGAGACTGGGGGGGAACCAAAACATCCATTGAAAACCCAAACACAGAGAGAATGCAACTCCACACACTCTGAGCTGGATTCAAACCTTATGGCCAACTGTAATGTGGCAGCACTGCCCCCTGCACCACCAAGCCACCTTCAAAGGAAGCCATGGAAGTGAAGCTGTATCAATCGCAGTCTTTAAATTCCAAGCAGTGTGCTTTAGTGGGATTATAGGATGCTCCAGGCACCCACTGTCGCTGTGAAATTTTTCACCAGTGATGTGACAGGACAGGACTATATACAAAAATGACACCACCATAGTAGCCAAATCAGCAAGACCACCCCCCCCCCACCCCCCCCCCATCCCCCCTGCTGCTGTTCCTCTGGGCTTCAGCTCACCACACTTGCATTTGCACGTGCTTTCATTTTAGCACGGGTCTCGGTTCCCACTGTGAGTCCTTCAACGCCACATATGACTTCTGGTAAAAGATTTGCCCGAAGTTCCAGACGGCAAAGCGTCAAAGTGCAGAAGCCCAAACTTTTTCCATGGATTGATGGGCAATCTGCTGTTTCCTGAAACATAAGCTTGGATTCAAAGCTAAATTACTTTCTCACCTCAGCATCTCACCGTGAACACAGACAGAGAGCGTAGATCAACTTGGTCTCAAGTCTCACTCATATCACCTATCAAACGTCATGTTACAAAGACACATTTAAGTAAAAAATATTCAGTTCAATAGACAGAAGAGCAACACATGACATTTCTGACATTCCTTTCAAGGCTGCTGATCACTAAGTTATACAGTACTGTGCAAAAGTCTTAGGCACCTGTGGGGAAAATGCTATAAAGCGAGGATGGTT
>UFQX01001026.1:0-25482 GCA_900497675.1 Arapaima gigas
AACTCCCCACATGAGCCCACAGCCTGCCTGCACCCACTTCTGCGAGTTTCTGAGGCAGTTTGTCCAATAAGGGGTCGTGGAGATGGCGTTATATTCAGTCATTTTAAAGTCGACAGCAATTTTGGTTTTTTTTGTTCATAATAGATAACAGAATAAACTGATGTTCCATCCGTGATGCACCAAGGCCTCAAATCCTGTCCGTTCCATTTCGAGGGCCACATTGGATGAGCTTATTATGAAAATATCATAGATAAAACTCCTAAAGGTTCACTGCATTATATGGATGCTGCTACAGAACCTGCCCCACAACTAAATCGAAGGATTAAGTTGTATTAAACTTTAATAAATTGAAAGGCGGTGGGTGGTCTTGCTGCCAGTGAGTTACAGACAGTCAGAGTCAGTTACCTTCATAGGTAGAGGTGCAAGTGTACACAAAAGAAGACGCCCAAAACTTCTTCAAAACCTAAATTTCTCCACTGACCGTTACAGCCACTCTTTAGGGAAATAAGTTCTGAAACCGCACAAGACGCGGATATTGAATGGCACCTGCTGAAGAAGAATGCGTGTTGTACCTGTGAAATTGATCTGGGTCCTATTGTCAGACGTCTGTTTGAGACTGTTGTCACAGTCGAGTCTGTAGGAGAATTCTTCCCGAAGTTCAGATGTAATATTGTACAGTACCTCCGTGCAGTTTTTCTTCAGCAGATCTGCAGTTAAATTTCCATGAATCTCATTACTTTCCATAAAAACACTGGAATCAAACACAGTATTTTTATCCCTTATCTTGCCCAGCATCTTTTCCACTGAGTTTATCAGACATCCTTTCAATTCTCGTGAAATGTGGACGTTGCAGGGAATCAGCACACAGGATCCACTCGCAGCTTCCATCGTCTGAGGCAGCAAAATGAACCACCGACCGCACACGACACCTGTAACACACACGACGCACCGCCGTCACACTCCGCACATCACGTTCTCTCCCACAGGTAACAGGACTTGGCGAATACAAACACGCAACTTGTATGTTGTCATATAAAGGAGCAAATCTGTGGTTGACACGACTTCATGTGATTTTTTTTTACCAAACTTCCACGATGTGCATATCTTTAACAGTCACACGACAATCCAACACTTGTCTTTCTAAGGAAGCGAATGGAAGACCGGATGGATATTCTAGAGACAGTCAGTGTAAAGCACGCAGTTACCAGAAGACAACATCAACTCAGTGACACTTGGCAGCATGACATGGCAAAATATTCAACATTTTTTTCGACAGCTGCTGTTCCAAGGAATATGTCTACAAATCTATAAAGCTTTGTCTGTTTGTTTGTTTTTTTAACACACAGTTTAGTTTAAAAATTCGGATGTAGACTTAGATACTGAGGGATTACTGTATCCCCAAAAAAGGACGTCATTCCTTAATACTGCAGCGTTGCTCGATACTTAGAACCAGAAGGGGGCTGGTGTTACGTGGGTGTTATCAGGAAACAGGGTGTGTGTGTTATTGTGGGGGTTTCCATGGCCTGGGTGTGGGAAGGTGTGTTAAAAGAGCGTCTCTTCCAGACACTCCTATCTGCTGTTGCTGTGTGTCAGAATAAGCTCTGTTTTCTGGTGCTTGTTCTCAGTGTTGTCCTTGTCTCCGTGGGAGCCCACAGCCGCCCTCACGACAATACGGTCCGTGTTTGAGCCTCAAATCTTGAAAAAAATTGCCCAAAAGGCAATTGAATTGTCAGCAAACTGTTGTACCATTAAAGTGGTTGTATTTAGTATATTAGTACTGTTAGTGCTGTCAAACAGGCAGGTGCCACAGAGAGTGGCGCTCAAGTCACTCGTGGAAATGTAAAAATGGAAGTGGAAGATGGAAGCAGTCGAAATGGCAAAAAACAAAATACTGTATGCATCACCAAACTTTTTATTACCCGTAAGGGTGCCGGACGTAGTGATGCAGACGTAGTAATAACAAATGACATACAGTAGCACTAAGCTTTATTACCTTTCAACTTTTGGAATTTAGTGTGTGTGTGTGTGTGTGTGTGTGTGTGTGTCGTCCGTCAGCCATCATGTATGTACTTGCTGCATGTGATGTCACTCCTGCCACTTCTCCCAGCCTTGCCAGAGTCTGAATTTTACATTTTCAAAATATAGTAAGCAGCCTTTTTGAGGTTTGATAAACTTAATGCAAAAAAACGCACTTAGGGAAGTACCTGTGCACCAAATTTCAAGTCTGAACCTTGCAGAACAAAACTGCACACAGAACAGACAAATGAACAAACAAACAGAGCTTTATAGTTCAAACTGTGCTTTAGTTTAAGGCCAAAATATATCATTTGTCATTGACAGTTTTGTTGGCTTAGTGTAGCCCCAAAAGGTCTCGTTCTTTAAATGTATTCCTCAGAACTGTAAAAGTAATGGGAAAAGGCACCTCTAGTTTCCACGTCCCGAGTTTAGAACCATTTTATGTTCAATAATCCTGTTTCATCCTGACCCACCTTGCAGCAGGAAACTGAGGAGGACCACCTTCCCAGCCCCAGTCATGTCTCTCGCCTTCACCGAGGGCTGCAGGCGGCAACACGGCTGTATCTGGGAAACAAAAGAGGCGAATCGTTTACTGCACAAGACGACGTCCCCCAAAGCCGTGCACAGCTTAAACACAAGAGCCAGGATTTGCAACCAGTCCCATACAAAACGATGAGGAAACAATGTAGGTGCTAACTTCTACACTGCAGTCGACTGACATCCCACCTAGGGTGTTATTTGAGAGCCAAACACACGTCGATGCAGGGATGGACTCCAGACCTGGATTAGCAGTGAAGGATTATGGATGAATAGTCAAAAAGGCAAGAAGTACAGCAATATTAATAAATCATTTCCTAAGCAAAAGATCCATCATCACATGTGCAGACAGTGCGGACCACCACTCCACGGACACGCTATGCTCTGTGTGTGTGTTATACATACACAGATACACCATCTCTCAGAAAAGCAAAAACTATCCTTTGAGGCTATAAAACCTGAACAGGAGTGAATGAACCTGTCTGGCTGGTTGGTCAGCGTCAAAGCCCACCTTCAGCTCAGCGGGACGCGCAGAAAGAGGACCGCAGCAGCGCAAGCAGAACACTGGTGCGATTCGAAAAAATGACTGCAGTCACACAATATACCAAATTTCCGAAAAACCTGCAGAAAACAGTCTGTCTTCCTGAGTCGCCACACGCTACTTAATAGTGTTTAGACAAGTTGACTAGTTAACAGAATAATAAAATACCCAGTAAGATGACACAGTTATTCATCTTTCATACAGTATAATATGAACGTGGGTTTACCTCAGCGCCGTAGGAGACGATGTTAGATATGTGTTTTGCAGCGCTCACTGCGACACAGACGGCTGCTGAAGTGTTGAAAAGCAAACTTATCATGGTGGCCTATCTGGCTGTTGGTGATGCAGCAGCGTGCGTGTTGCGCTGGGAACGTGCAGCACTTTTCGCTGCCTAACCACAAAAAACAAGACGCTTCTATAGAAGCAAAAAGAGGAAAAAGGGAGACGACAAAAAAAGGAGCGATAAATAGTAAAAGTCGACGACAACGTCAATGCTCTCAAGGCACTGAGACAAGTCGGATGGAGAGGTGAGCTTAGTTTCTCCTGCTCCTCCTGGTGAGACGGACCCCCTGCCGGAGTGCGTTCGGGGGGGCAGGGTTCTAACCTCACGTTTGTCCCCGTCACAAGCCGAAGCTCAGGAGCGTTTGTGAGGACAGCTCAAAGTCTGCATCTGCAGCTCAGTCGCCCCTGCTGCGACTTCCCATATTTTAACAACTCTAACAGTTTCATCTTATTGTTCCTTTCGTCCGGAATATAGATCCACTGATACTGTGACATTGTCTTCTTCTCACAGTTCTCTGCATCCAAGGTGCTCGACTGCAGTCCTCGAATGCCGAAATCCTGCAGATTGTAGGGAAAAATTTTTTTACATATTCCCAACATCAAAAAGTGGTCTGAGGCCAAGAAGTAAGATGAAGAGCAGTTAATCTGGTGCAGTAGCAGCTGATTTCCAACAGAGGGCAGCACGTCCAAACCTTACTGGGGCGGATATGTTGGGACAGCTTCGCGTCGCGCCAAATTTGAATTTGCAGAATAACATTTTGGACGCAGTCCATCCACCCGTTATTCATGAGCCACAGATTCGGTTTGAGAAGTATGGCTCTCACCCGTTTTTCGCGGGTCACACCGTGCAGAGAGAGGTGCCCAAGTTCTAAGGTCTCACACACCATGAGACACTGCTTCTCAAAGACTGCTGTGACGGTCGCAAGTCTGTGCTGAACGCGGCGGAGGAATGGCTAGTCGAGGATGCTCCCTGGGTAGCCGTCCGCTCGCTGTCTCACACAGTCACTTTGAGGGACTGAGAGACACAGGTCACCTGGAACACACATCTTTGGACTGCGAGAGGAAACCATGAGAGCACAAGGAGAACATATTAACTCCATAAAGGCTGAGTTTGACTTGTCCCTCAGTGGAAAAGCATAACAAGATACGGCTTTAAATAGGAAAGTGGTTGTCTTTAAATAGCTTGTCCTTCGGGCCACTAAGTCATGTGACCAGAGACTGAGGAAAACTACAGAAGCATCAACCGAACGTCTGACCCAGCAGAAAGTGGCTTCTTAATCTGCTGCTGCGATTTTGCTTTTGTTAGTCATTGAAGTGAGTCATCCCGTCGCATGTGGAAGGTCATGGTTCAGGGGGTCATAGTGGTCATCCAGCGGACAAGCATCTGGATTCGGACCAGCTTGTCCTGTGATTTCAGTTGAGAATATCTGTTGAACGTCAGTATCAAGACATAGAATGAAGTTGCAGAATGAAGATGGTGGCCTGAGATGTTGGAACATGTTTGTACAGAGTGCTGAAGTTCAGGCCGCTGAAGCCACTGCCCCCCCCCCCCAAAAAAAACTTTTTTCTTCCACTTCCTCCACATCTTTTTTCATCCTTCATCTGTCTGGACTTCACAACAGCAGTTGGGACATCAGAAGAGAACTAGACCAGAAAAAAAAGCTGTTTTTTTCTTTTTAGTCTTTGCACTTTTGGTTTCAGTTGTCCTTCACATGAATTGTATTTGCATGCAGTGAAAAGGAGCAGATATGTTGTGGTGAAAATTCTGCAGAAAACATGAGTGACTGCAGAGACTGACTCATTCCCAGAAGCAGATAGGAAGAGACCTGCACACATGCACACACAACACAAACAGACACGCAAAGATAAAAATCCACTCACTCTCTCTCTCTCTCTCTCTCTCTCACGCACACACACACACACACACACACACACACACACACACACCAGTGGAAAAAGGATGCAGGTTCAGATTCAGTTTCTCTGCGCTGTTTGATGCCACCACATACGGACTTGGTGAATCAGGTGAGGATTTTCATCTCCTTCTTGCCTCTGTGGGCTCGGTCCTTTCTGAAAAGACATGATGCGCATGAGAAATTAATAGTAACCATTTAAGCTCCATTTGTGTTACTGTTTTGTATTCATTTAGTCAGTGACTTAAAAACGCAAGGTTTGTATTACAAGTTACTTGCACAGATTTACCCACTGATGCATTCGGGTGACTTTTGCCAGAGCCATACAGGGTAAGAGAGGACGACAGCCGAGGCTGGCTAAGGTCAGAGATCAGGGTACGAAAGAAGGAGTAGGGATTCAAACTGGGAACCTTCTGATCGCAGCGCATCATCCGTAGTCAAAATGCCACCTGTTGCTGTTCCGTAGAGATGCCTTACTTCCGAAAGCGACGAAATAACAACGGGGATTCGTATTTACCTACAGATATTGACAAAAGCGGCTCTGAAAAGACTGAAACAACAGCAGGACAATTTTAGATGATAAGCAGAATTAGGATTCCTCAAAAACATCCTGGCGACAGTGAATGTTGCGTTTGATTTTTGCGAATCGTCGACCGGAAATTGTTTTGTGCAAGTAGAAATAATTAGCTTTTTATCCATCGGCCATAGCAGGTCCTCCTTTTGTTTACCTGGAGTAGTGATTCATGAATTGCTGTTTGGGCTGTAAATACAGAGCTTTAATAAAATGGATTTAATGGAAATCAGGGGACAACAAGGACTGGAGTTGCATTGCAGGCAGTTGGTGGGCCTGGTATGCAGGACAACCCGGCCCTGTTAAGCACATCTTTGCAGTTTAATGGGAACAATGAAAGCCAGTTGCCAGACAACAACAATATCGTGTTTGCTTTTTTATACTGTTTTTTTATAGACAGTACTGTGCAAAAGTCTTAGGCACCTGTGGGAAAAATGCTATAAACCGAGGATGGTTCCAGAAATAATGCCATGAATACTTATTAACCAATAAACGTTCTAAAAAGTGCAGCAGACAAAAAAACCTCCATCAGATCAATATTTGGTGGGACCACCCTTTGCCTTTAAAACAGCATCAGTTCTCTTATGCAAACTTGCATGCAGTTTAAGGTAGAGGTTGATAAGTTCTTCCAAACATTTTGAGGAACTGGCCACAGTTCTTCTGCACACTTTGACTGTCTGTGCATGTCCTCCCAGACTGACTGGATCATGTTGAGATCAGGGCTCTGTGGGGACCAGACCATCTGTTGCAGGATTCCTTCTTTTTGCTCAAGATAGTTGTGTATGACTGAGATTGGGTGTTTGAGGTCATTCTCAGGCTGCACAATGAATTTGGGACCAACCAGAAACCCCCCTGATGGTAGATAAGAATCTACCTGTACTTCTCAACACACATTCAAGTTGCATGTCTAACACTTTTGCACAGTACTGTACGTCTCCATGAGTCTTGCTGAGTTAAATGCCTATTTCTCAGTTCCTTTTTCTCTATTTTCCTTGCTGGTGAGCCAGTCTCTTCTCTCCACACAGATAGTTTTGATCTCTATTTAGTAGGTGTATTATCTAATAAAATTGCACGCACACACACACACACACACACACACACACTACAACTACTACTACTACTACTGTAAGTCCCAGTTCCTATGGGGCTCCAGTTTACACAAAACACCACATGAGCCACACTGCACTGTGGGGAAAATATGGGGTCAGTATGCAAAATAAATTTTAAAAAAATTACAACAGCCAGTAGTGAGCGAGTAAGCGAGTTGGACAAGAAAGGCAAAATATGCGTCGAATGATGCAAATGTGTGCGTTTAAGTAATAACGCAGGACGTGTGTCAGCAGCGCTGATGGAGACCGATGTCTCACGAGGAGTTCTGCAAAAAACACCCATGTGTGAAGAAGATGAGAAGCTGGAGCAAAACAATGTCGAACTTTAATTTCAATCTACAAGCGTCGTTTAGCGATGGAAGCCGGAGGCGGCGGTCGCACGCGTTCAGCAGCAGCCGTCCTTCCGTTCGCAAGCGACCGATCCAGGAAAACCCGCAGTAACAAATGGTCTCGTTGGTTCGACTCAGTCGCCCCGCAGGAACGGAATCACCGCCTCGATTTCGTTTCTTCAGCTCCGATCCTTGATTCATCTCCAATAAAACATCGCAAACCCCCAAACAGACGCTTGACATCTGTTGACATTCACAACAAGTCGCTCGGTGAGACACAGTCAACAATCTCACAGAACTCAGCGTTTTTGGAACTGTTGCTTAACACTTTGAGTCTCTCAACATCTCCTGTTCGAGGTCCATAACCGATTGAAATTTCAAACACAATCCAAACATGAATTGAAGGTAGGTTGAAAAAGCGATCGTGCAAGACGGGCCGGTCACTCCAGCGCTCGTATCTCGCGTTCAAAGCACACAGCTGGAACAGCGCTTCCGTCCTCCAAGGCCAGCATCCCGCAAGTCCTATTTCTCCAGACACTTCCATCTGTGGGCCATAAAGTCTACAGTCCAGCGCCCGGCCACTATTAACCCAGCGAACCAACAGAACCGCGCCAAACCACCGGAACAGCGCATACAGAAACGGCTGACGGAAAGGCTCCGACATCCCAGGTGGAGCTGGGCTCTCCCATCGTGCCTTGCTGCCGTAGAGGTGTGGGAAGGGAGAGATGAGATGCTGACCTTCACAGTGTCCCTCCGTCCGTTTCTTCTGCTCGGTGACCAGCCGTGCAGAAGAAAAGCTTGCACCCCCACCTCCCCGGTCCTCCGTTCGTTCCGCTCAAGATGGGCTGCGGGAACATTTAAGCCACAGTTAGCGATAAAACTAATGCGATTTGTGTTTTTGATTTCCTCATCGATGAGGTCTGTAACTGAATGACGACTGTGATCTTTTGTGATTTGCATGCAACACTGAGGCAACTTTTATCTTCTAAGTTTGGGTTTGCACGTTCCACTGTGGTTGTTTCGTCTCTGCGGTGTGACGGACAGGTGATGTACATACCCGTTTGTCTTTGCTTCTCCTTGTCAGCACGAAGCAGGAAAATGTCAGGAGAAATTTCCAGTAGGTGATCGTGTTACAGGCAATAACTATTATGCTGTAGTAGGCTTCATATACGGGGGCAAACAGACAGCCCGTGACCACAACACAGTGGCCTGTGGTAATAAACCATCGACAATAAACCAGCGATCGAGCTCTGAAGGACTCGACGTTGCAGCATTAGTTGGCAGTTATCTTCCCCAAACAAACAAGGCTGAACAGTCAAACTGAAGTACAAAAACATCGTGCTTGTCTTGTAACCCAAAACCCAAAACAATACTTACCGTCGATGCAACCAATGAGCTGTTTATCTGTGGCGTCCCCTGAGTCGTAACGTCTCCGCAACGGGGGTCCCGACTCATTTGGCACGGCGAGAACATCTTCCTTTGAGAGTTTTCGGTTTATTTTATCCGTTACGAAGAGCCGCAGACGAGAAGAAGAGCGAGTGAACAAGAGCACAGGAGCAAGTTGTTCGTTTCTTCTAATAAAAATACATGTAAAACTTAGTGATATTAATTCATTTTCACTTAATAGGAAACACACCTGCCCCCCACCACAGCCCGGACCAACCCTGCGACGGGCGTGTAGCTAAATATTCAGAAATGAAAAAACCCCATTTGTTAAGCGCTGTTCTGGTTTGAACCAAATTTGTGGACTGAGATGGGAATAATTTTTTAAAAAGTAGAAAAACGTGAAAAAAGTGACATTTATTCTGACATATGGATTTTGGGGCCCCAGACCTGGGCTGCAGCCTAGTTCAGCCCAGGTACAAGTCCAGCTCTGAGCACAGGGAGCTCCTCACAGCATCTGGTCTGGTTGGCCTCAGGTTTCAATCTGGCTCAGTCTGTGTGGACTTTGCACCCCCCCCCTCCGTGTCTGAGTGGGTTTCCTCCCACAGTCCCAAGATGAGTTTGAGTCATTTAGGTTAGTGGCTCTAACTGAGAACTGGCAGCGGTGACAGCCCCCCTGGACTGGCCCCCCTGTGCTCCTGAGATAGACTCCATACTTCTGCAACAGTGAGAAATTAAATTTAAGGGAAATAAAAATAGCATAGTTGGTTTCTCATTAGCAGTAATAAATGAACATTTGTTGGTTTCAGTTACTTCTCATGACAGTGTGTGTTGAGTGACTGTACTCTATAAGAGTTCTTTTGGAGAACTACAGAGGTCTTCTTTGTATCTGTTCCTATTTCTGTCATATACACTTCTCAGTTTGTTGCTGCGGACCTTATGCTCCCGAGTTGTTTTTCCTCTCCCCTAAAAACATTCTGTTGTCAGTGTTGTTCTACTTGCCTAAGTATAAAAATCTGCACCGGGTCAAAAACGAAAGGCCGACTTCGGTGTGACGTCGCAAATTCGGTCTTTGGACAAAATAAACTCTACACTTAGTACATCTTCTGCGGTTCCTCTCTTCACACCACTTTCGTTTTTTCCCACCGTACCTGATCTAATATTTATCCGAATCAATAAATCAGTTTAACTAACCGGTAAACAGGGCTTCAGCTCCAGCTCAGTCTGTGCAGCGCTTGCGTGGTTTCTGTTGGCCTGAGTTACCCCCCACTGTGGGGTAAACTGGAGACTCAAAAGTGCTGCTTGTATAAGTGCGACTGAGTGACGGTGTGAGACTGACTGCATACCGATTCCCTGTCTCACACGGTATGCTGTGGACCACTGTTACCCCCCACTGGAAAAGTGGTTATTAATAACGGATGGATGAATAACTGGCGAAACCGTTTGTCGTCAGTCAGGAAGGTGTTTCTGTTGACAAAGCGCAAGTTGGTTGTGTTATATGTGAGTTTATATACAGTTGGACCAAACTTAGTCCAGTATTACTTCCCAGTGAGATGCCTACACCCAGAACTAGATGTTTGTTTCAGCCAAAACCACATTTCTTTTTCTCTTTGCCATCTAGGATGACAAGCAACAGCTCCTGCACGCTACTTATGAGCTACAACTCAGAAGACTCCAACAAGGCACCAGAGACCATCGTGAATAACATTCTGATCGTCCTATACACGCTGACCATTGTTTTTGGGACCACGGGGAATGGGGTGGTCATCTGGGCAGCCGGCTTCCGGATGTCCCCCACCGTCACCAACGTGTGGCTGGTCAACCTGGCTGTGGCCGACTTCATCTTCTGCCTGACCCGTGTCTTCTCACTGGTCAAGAAGCTGCTTAACGACTGGCCTTTCGGTCTTTACCTTTGTAAGTTTAATAGCTTCTTCAAGTACGCCAATATGTTCTGCAGCGTCTTTCTGCTCAGCATTATCAGCATGGACCGAGCATTGTGTGTGTGGCGGCCTGTTTGGACCAAGCAGCGGCGAAAGGTGTCGGGGGCTCGCCTAGTGAGTGTCGTCGTGTGGGTGGTCGCTATAGCCCTCAGTAGCCCTTACTTTGTCTACCGACAGATATATCCTAGCAAGGATAACCTGACTAAGTGCAGTATGAGCCCCGAGAAGAAAGGGAAGGAGGACCCTAGTAAGCAAGTGCTCTTCATATTACGTTTTATGTGGGGCTTCCTGCTACCCTTCCTGATCATCCTATGCTGCTACATCCTGGCAGCAATGGGCATCCGTCGTACCCGGCTGACCCGCACAAATAAGCCCCTCAAGATTCTGGCTGGCTTGGTGATAGCCTTCTTCCTATGTTGGGCACCCTACCACTTCTTCTTGCTGGCCAAGATGATGTACAAGAAGAACCAGGTGGTGAAGCTGGGAGTGACATTAGCCAAAGGTTTAGCTTTCTTCAACAGTTGCGTGAACCCTCTGCTCTACTTCTGCATGGGGGTCGACCACAGGAAGATTTTCAAGCACAGCTTGTTTACAGTGTACAAGCGAGCCGTGGCCGAAGATGGGGACGGGCCAACAGCAACATCCGCGGAAGGTGATCGCCAGTCTGGCCCATCACAGGAAAAGTCAGAAGGGACAGTAATATAGTCGTTTCAGTGATATGGGACTGGATTTTAATGTGCCTCTTAAAATGTTTTTCTTTAGCAATAAGCTTGATCCAGTTTGGTATAGAAAGGATCTGTTTGGTCTTATTTTCAGTATAATCCGCTTGTACTTGTTACACCACACATCGCTCTGGATCATGTCATCCGTGCACCACCGCACACAGCACACTTCGACGATGCCTTCATCGTGGCATCTTTACAACGGACACGTGCAGCAAGAAAATCGAATTAGCAAAACCATTCTTAGAAATCTGAAGGTTTTACTGCTGGGACGCGCGTCCCCAACGGTCCTTTCAGGGTCTGTCCGGGAGCGGCAGTTAACCAACGCAGAGGAACATGGAACAAACACGGACCACCAAAGAGGTGAAGAGGTTCCTTAAGTTTAATGGGCTGTTGGCTGTTATATATGTACTGTTTCCTGCTTGCCTTCATCGTCCAGGTCCCTTTAAACAAAGCTGGGTGGACATTGATGCGATTTTGCTTGTAATGTGAAAAGAAGCGAAGTTCTGTGAGAGCAGCAACCAGGCTGACGTTGGCCTACATCTCTCCATGGTTCACGTTTCCTTCCGCACAGCAGAGATGCAGAACTGGTATTAAACGTACGCAAGGTAGAACTAACTAAAGACACGTGTCTTCAGGTAGCAACAGAAGCTCCCTAAATAATGGAGAAAACATCAAATAACAGTTTGTGTTTTAGGTGTCGCCTACAACTTCTGCTGAATCGCAGCCACCACACTTTGTACATTTGTTGTGGCACAAAGTGCTGGAAAGGGACTGTAATTGAACATGTAGGTTTTGCTCATGGAAGCACCCGGACTTTGTTTCGCCTACTGTCACTTCTCGTAAACTCCTGGTGCTCTTTCATGCTTCCAGACAACCAAATCCGCTGGCTAAGCTTGCCTCCCAGCAAACCACTGCTGCAGGACATGATCTCCAGTCATACCACCCCTCATCACTACTTTTCATTACCCAGGGTGCACGAAGTTACACTCCGAGTCGGCTTGGACGCTCCTTTCCTACCAACCTACTGTAGTGTGACATGTCACTGAAGGTCAACCGCAGGGGTAGGAGTAGAGATTTCACTGTAAATAACCGTCATTTACTTGTTATAGTTGGGTAATGGAAATGGCTGTTTGATCGCTGTAGGGACCGATGGCACTGAGCTGAACACCATCCCTGTGGGTTTGTAAACTGGGCTTTTGGGATATTCATCCTTTCTAAAGCCCTGTGAACACCTGAGCTGTTCCAACTACCCTTCCTGGCTGTATCCTCCCACTGACGTGCTTATAATAAACACTGCGCTGTGAAAATTGCCCTGCTGTCTTCTTCTTGCTGTGCCGAGCAACAGTAATGTGAGCCATATGGGCTATAAATTTCATCCTTTGCTGAAATTTGAAAGTTAAAATTCAACAGTTTGATGACACACGCCAATAACCAACAACAGAAGCGCCTCCACTTACTTCTTATGCTTCTAGCACCTCCTGCACCAGACGCCCATCAAACATATACACAGTTTAGACACTGCTGGAGCTTCCATTCCCCACCACACACAGCAACATGTGCGCAGATGCACAGAGTACACGGGCAGGACTCACGGGCCAACATGAGCTTTTTAACACATGGTATAACACTTGGAATCCACCCAGAGGGGAAGACGGTCGACCGCAGTTGTCAAACTGCAACGCAACTTAAAAAGAGAAGGAAAAAGAAACGGAGGAGTAGGTTGTGACATGTGGGGAAAGTACATGGAAATAGCAGTCCTGTAGGCAATGATGTGAGGCAACACACTGTTTAATGGACTTTGCACAACTGAAAGCAAGACCTGACAGAAGTAACCTCCTCTTCGTAAAGGTACAAAAAGAATGAATGGACACGTCAGTTGGGGAAGTCAGACTGTTGCAGTTGCCCTCCCTTCAGTCTGTTCCTGAGAACAACGATGTCTTCTTCAAAGCAGCAGCAAAAAAAAAAAAAACTTGGGGTAGAGGGGGGTCAAGGGGAAGTTCAGGCGTTTCTGTTTTGATTTGTTTTTATGCATTTTGCAGCTGGTCATATGGCCTGTTCCTGTTTTGGTTCCCAAAGTTCAGCTGTATCTTCTCAGCTGAGGTGCAACAAGACATTTGAATGCACTTTGGTGCCATGGGAAGAGGACAAAACCCGTAATTGTGTGTAAGTGGTATTGTCTCTTAGATGGCCACATGGCTGTCATCTTTCTGCCACATCCAGCGTGCACACTGCAGTCCTGCAGAGCGTTGGCTTGGTTTGGTTTCATATCCTTCTTAACTCACCACCACGTTGGGCAATGCTGGGAAGGAAATAAGGGTACAGTGGGACACCCCTGCACCACCAGACAATGATGACAGATGAGGACTGAAACAACCTGAAAAGAAAGTCCTCAGAGATACGGCAAGACTGTGTTAACTGCTGTCTGGGCCCACGTTCTGCTTTTGTCCTTGACTCCACTTTTCGTGTCATATGTAAACAAATGCCAACTCTCCTTGGTCTCCAGAGAACGAAGCTGGAACTTTGTTTTCCATTTCTCTCTTTTTATGATAGAAAGTTGTTTGGATAGTTTTAAATGTTATTTGAACTATTTTAATGGCGCTACTGTATATCATGAGTGTTTGTGTCATTGTGTGTATGTGCGACTGCTCTGGGTGGGATTGGGGTTCAGACCAAGGTACCTCCTACCTCACCTAGTCCACTGGGCTCTGGGCTAACATGACCCATCACGCTGACTGGTAACAGATGAATAATGAAATATTTCTTGTATTTTTTTCCAGAAAATGAACGCACACATATGCATTATTGGCGAGCGGTCCGGTCAGAAGCCCAAATCTCACAGACAATTCAAATATCGATGATCCTGAAGCACTTTCTACAAGAAAAGACCAACCTTGTGCCTTCTGGGTGGGCAACGCTGGCAGAACCCCACGCTTAAACCAGAAACAATACAAAAGAAGGTTCTGAGGAGCGGTGGGATGGCGAGTCACGTTCGTGACTTAATTCATTTTTCTCTACCTCAATACCTCCTTCTGGATGAACTCCTTGGAAAAGGCGGCGGGGGGAGCGGCAGTTGTGACTGCTAAGTTAGACATGGCTAGACAGATATAAGCACAGTACACGCTATATATAAGCAGTGCTACTCAAAATAAGCTGCTTTGTCCTATTCCAGGGGCTGGAAAAAGAGAATACTGTGTGTGAAGCGACCCAGACGTCAGTCCTGCGCACTTCTTGCAGTCGTGGGGGAAGTGAGCAGATGACCCTCACGAGACCAGAGCGAAGCACATTGGATTAAGATGAAATAAGTACAATAATACCTCCTACTGCACTGCTTTAAGATATTTCTCTTTTATTTTTGCCCTTTGCCTATATTTATTGCAACTTACCATATTTTTAAAACATATTAAAAAACCATTTCAGTAAAAAAAATGTATATTTGTCATCCATAAGAGTTTTCTGTGTTTATTCGTTTTTCGGTATGAAACTAATCTATATTGTCTATATCATGTTGTGCGTGTAAAGTTTAAGGTCCATTTATGCCGCCTACTGATGTAACAATTAACACGTAGAGCACAAATCCAGGTATTATTCTATACTTACCGCGGTATACAGGCTCTAGTCCTTCACCTACAGGTTCATATGCTGTATTATTCACACCACTTACCAGAAGTAAGAAAGAGGAAAGAAGAAGGAAAAGAAAGAAGAACCCACATCCTTCACTGGGGTCTGATATTCCACTGTCTGGTTTGTCTCCAGATCTGTTTGTTTACTTTCTGTTCTGAACCATTGCGATTATAATCTGCGATGGCGAAAACGTACAAGGGGGGCTTGTAGCGCAGAAAAAAGTCAAAGTGTTACAGCATGATGAAAGACAGCTGTTTCTCTTCCGTCGGGCTTTTCTTTTTTTTGGTAAAACCACATTAACTACTCACCCTATTCATTCTCAGTTTTCCTTCAAGCTCCTCCAGCCACATTATTACAGGGTATTTCTGAAATCGGTTTATTTTCATATGTATTCTAACCCCTTTGTGAAAACTAAATTTCCAAACAGCTGGAATTACCCTACAGACCCCATTACCCCCTACTATTTTTAATTTCTGCATTTATTCACAATAACATGGTAGTAAAAGCAAAATATAAAGTGCAACGCAACAAAAATAAAATCCATTGTTCTCATCTTTTCCCGGCTGTTGATGTGAAAAGTGTTCAGACAGAATGGCGATCAAGCTTTTTGCACACACGCCAATGTTTGCCACTACAAAAATATGAGATTTGAGAAAAGCTTTGAGGACCCACATACAACTCAGAACCTTTGCGGATGTGACCGAGTAAGAAAAAAGTATTATTTTCCAGGAACAAACTGGGAAAAAGTAAAACCAGTGCAAAAATACCCTAAACACAAAGGGCTGCGTTATGTTCAGTGTTATTTGTTCTATTTTAATGCGTTACACATCTGCATCTTTATACTACTAGACATTATTTAGGTGGACTTTAGGGGGAACGTGAGGTGGGCTTGGAAGAAACTGAAATCCCCCCCAATAAAGAATAATGGAAGAAGTAACACTATTCACCAGATTCTGAATATTTTGTCAGTTTAAGAGCAAATTATAAGCTGAATGTGTTAGTTATTCTGAGTTTCTAGATTGTATAAACAGTTCTGTAACAAGATTAAGAGCTGAACTACAGCTTGGGATTATCTGCTGAGGCCTTAGTCCACTGACAGCCCCTTAGAGATCTTCCTTTCACACGTGTATCGAAGGCAAACGTGGAAAACAGAACAAAAACAGTGCATGGCCTCCCCCTTCGGGCGGCACCAAGAACATCAACCCGTCTCCTCAACTTGCCACCAGGACCAGAGGTTTGTGGGACACGTTTTGTCCTTGACCCTGGAGACACGTTCACCCTGCAAATGCCAGTCAATAAGCGTTTAATAGTACTAATGTGTTTCAATTTATTTGTGGTTTAGGTTCTTTATTTTTTTAAATGTCTAGTAAATAAAAAGCAGACTTAATTCTAACATTTGTGTCAGTTTTGATGTACATTAAATGTACAGCCCATCACAGGAACACTCATACAGCGCTGTCTAATACATCCCAGAAGGAGGTCCTTATATTCCAAAATTGCTTGGAATTATCATACAGATAAAATATTAAATTTTTCAAGATGGACAAAATTTTAAAACTTCAGACATATTTACAGCAGTAACATCAGCTATAGATCAAAGCATCAAAACAGATTTTCTTTGCCAAGTACATCAGCGTAAACCAGCCACGTTCCATGACTTGAGTTTGGGTTGCGGTTTTTATGTGAAAACAGACGAGACAAATCAGACTTGGCGAACAGGGAAGTGCGGGCAGTGAAAATACGGCACACGTCGCTGACCATTCACGGTCACTCAGACGCGTCAAAGTCACGTTTCCGTGTCTCAGAGCACCGTGGGAGTTATCGCCAGGGCTTGTTCACGGCCATGAGCTGGTTCTCCGATTCAGTAAATTCCATCCTAAGTCTGTTCTCCTTGTCTGAGGTTGAAATAAGATGACACATTTGTACTGGCTGAGCCAAATTTAATTGTTAGGACCTTTGCTTGATCTGAAAATAAATATGACGTATAAAACAAACCTTTAACAACCATTTGCACAGTCCAACCTGACTAATGTTTGGGGGGAGGGGGGGCTTGGGATCTAGTTTGAGAGCAACAGGAGACCAAAGAGATGAGGAGACCACACACATCCCCAGGCATCTTGTAACATCTCTCCAGATTGGAAGTGTTGTACCTGACAAAGTTCTCCTTTATAATCCACAGGACCTTGGGAAATTTTCAAATGACAGGCAGGGGTCTTAGCAGTACTGAATAGCACAAAACTGACTCCTTACCTGCCTACAGAGAGTCTGGTCTGAGACAGAACCACTCAGTCATTCATTCAACTTGCACCCCCCAGCAGTAGAGTCTCATATCCAATACTGAAGCCCCGCCCTTCTTTTTCATCTGGCTGAGCTTGTAGAGCCTGATTCCGAACCTCTTATTGTTCCAAATGTATTTTAAAATCCAAGTATCCAAGTATTTTTTTTAAAGAATTTGTTTGGAAAATATCAGAGTACCTTTTGAAACAAATATGGCCAGTGAAGTAAAATATTCATCCTGACAAAATAAATTCTGCCAACTGATGAAGTGATTCTTTTTTAAGCAGCAGCAGCTGGCAGTTACTCCGTTCAGGTTAGGCAGGAGTGGGACGTGGGAAGCCAGACATTAACTCAGCCCCGCGCCACAGGTGTACCACCGCTCGGCAGCTCGTACGAAATCAGGTGCAGGTAATCCCGGTCAGTCGGTCAGGGTGTGGCCTGAGTCACTGGCCCTGGGTTCAAGGTCCACTCAGTCAGGCTCTCCCTGGGTTTGTATGTTTCAGGGGGACCTGGTGACTCCACGTGGTCTGTAGTGTGTGTGTTACGCTGCTCTGGGCTACAGACGCGTGAATTATTGAAGGGAGTTTAGTGCACCGTATCTAGTATTGTAAGTCATCCAGGATAAAGGAGTGAGTAAAATACCATAGTATTCATGGTTGACTGCTTTGACAAAACACGTCTGCTAAATAAATGTAGATCTTCATTTGCAGCTGTTCAGTAGTCGCAGGGAGGACATTGAAGGTACTTAAATGAGAAATTGTGTATCATTTTAGTGCTCATCAAAACTAATATGAACACATTAAGAACATGCAAAGTCCTGTTGGTTAACCCATATATCCATGATAAAACAGGAGCAGCTTACTCAGCGAACGTCTGTTAGCAAGAGCAGGAACTACACTGCAAGTAATAGTGTAGTTTGCCTGCTTGCACTCAAGTAACTCAGAGTTGTGTTCAGCTGTTGAGGGAACTGTGAGTGAGGACCTGTCCCTGTGGTTTGAAAAGCTGGTGTGGGTGTAGCTTTATTAAAAGGATGTGGTTTCTTTGGCTGAAAAAGCAATACTTCCCTGAACTAAACAGGCTCTAACATCCGGCTGCGTCTCTGTGTTCCGATAAATCCTGCATTACTGCAACCATCCTGGGATCTTCATTTTTCCCCACCCATATTCTAGCTACAGCATAAAAACATATTCATGTATTAAACAGCAGTGTTGAATAGGGACTACTAGAAAAAAATTTCTTTTTTAACCCTACAAAAAAGAGAAAAGATTTAGGCATCCCTGGGCTCCTTATTTAAACTCATGTTTCCCTCCAAGCAGCACAATGAACTTAACTGTCAGTTTAAAATGAAACCGACAAAAATCATTAACAGAGTGAAAAGACACTGGTTCATGTAAAAGTGACTGAAAACTAGCAGTGGCCAATGAAATCCATCACTTCGTGAATCATAAGAAGAGAAAGTTAATTAAAAATTGTAAAGTAACACAAAGAGGGAAATCCAATGGAGTAAAGCTACTGTAAAAAGTACAATTCCTCCAGAAACTTTTTTAGAACTGTATAAGCAACAGAGTAAATGCTATACAATATTGTACATCTTTGTTGGACTACAGACACTGACTGAGTTTGGGAAATAATTCTGGACAGATGTGGTACAAAGATTACTGGCCGGTGACAATTTGAGGGCACAGAATGATGTGTGTGTCCTCCAACCATGTAATGAGATACAGCACTGGGCATATTTGATAAATGATCATGATTCAAGTGGTGGAAATGTTAGTGAATTAATGTTGGAAAACCAGGTTTAGTAGGGCACATTACTGCTTTTAGTATCATTTGTCCCATTTTTCAGAAGTTTCACAGGTATTTTTAACTTAATTTGGCTTACAATTTATCATATACTGTGCAGTGAGCATGAAACAAAGTACATTTTACAGTCTTTAGGGGTGGAGAGGGATGTCCATTTTCCTCAATGTGAAAATGTGTCGTGATGCGATTCGGACTTACCAGTGTCAGTTACAGGAACGTTACTGTATAACATGTAACCCCATTTAAAGCTATTATGAAAGAGTTGACCGGCGTTGTTTATCCAGCCTAAATCAGCAGGATAATTATCAGTTTTGAGTTGAATATTCTGAGTTTAATTGCTGTAGTCATAACTGTAGATTAAGACAATATGGATTTGTGTGAAAATAAAGGTCACTCGTTTTCAGTTGATTTTTAATTAACATATAAAAATAAAAAACACATATACAATTATTAGATTAAGAAGTATCAATCTAAATACAAGAGCCCTTTTGACCTTTAGTAAAAACAGGTACAGGCATTAGGTTGTCCCTTCATGATGCCTTGGACTATATGGGTGTAGTACCTCACTTTCACAACTAGGTGGGGCAGAGAGCACAGTCCGGGGGAAGGGGGGGGGGGTGTTAGTCTGAATTAGTCAAATGTCTCGTTCAGTTTGCCATTTGTTCCCAAACCTGTTCCTTGTACCTCTTCCCGTTTGCAGCTCCTCTTGGGTCAGAACTCTTCGCTGTGATTCCGACTCTGGGCTCCCACACGGGTCCCTACGAAAGTTCACCTTCTTTTCCCCAGAGAGACAAGGCCCTCCTACACGCTGGAGCCAGTGGACTGAGGGCAAGACTCCGCAGCAACTCGGCCCCCTTACGGGGTCAATAGCGGCAGTGTTCGTCTGTGGCCGTGACGATGACGTCCATCCAGATCCTCATGGCCTCTGCGCTGGGGGCCACCAGGAAGAAGAGGCGCTCGTAGGTCTTCACACAGAAGGTCAGGCTGGGTCGCGGGGACTGTGCCACAGAGAGTGAAAGAGCAGGGTAACCGACAGAGTCTGTTAGCCAGTAGCCTCCATTTACACACCGCTACATGCTTCAGGGCTGTTGCCACTGTCCAATCCCTGAGCTGCTTTAAACACATCTAACCCTGCAGACAGAGCAGCAGAGGACACAAGCAGAAAGGCCAGCGGTCAGCGGGGGTCTCTGTCTCAACAGCACACAGGAGAATCACTCACAGTGGTGGCTGTGCGCAGGTGGTCATAGTATACTTCTTCTATGGCCTGGAAGTATATCACTCCCTTCAGCTTCCTCTCGTCGTGATCTGCAGTGCACACAGATTTAAACAGCAGTTTTAAACCACACCTTTGTGGATCATAGTTACAGCATAAGCAACAATTTGATCTCAGTGGAAAAGAAAGTACAAAGTAGGACGAGCAGGTAGAGCGCCCCCTCACCAGTATAGTAGGCCAGTCTCCGGTGGTCCAGATCGAAGAGGAACCATCTCCTCCTCCATGTCTTGACGCGGCCCCCGCGTTTGGTCAGGAAGCCTCCGCAGCGCCGTGGCGACAGGTACAGGCCAAGGCATCCGGCAACGCCGTGGCCCAGCGACTCGATGTGAGCTCGAAGGTCGAAAGTGGGGGACAGCGAGAGCGGCAGAGAGCGCTAGAGAAAAAGCAGTTAATGTTAATAACCTTTGCATTTTATGTTACAACAGTAGTATGTTGCACTCTGGTGGTGTTCTTATTCAGGGTGGCCACTGAGATGCAAAACTTAATAAAGTCAAGTCAAGGCAGTTTGTGCTAACTGGGCGTCTTCTCCAGGAACCAAACACAGCCCCTCACAGTAAATGTTGTCCTAACTTAAATGTTTAGGGACTAAGAAACAGTTTAAATGTGAAAGCCACCGTGTTACTCTCTTCCTTTGGTAATAAGTATTAACCCTACTATTAGGTCTACATGCTTTCATTTAACTAAGGCTTTTCTCCCCCAAAGCCTTTTTATACAGCTGGATAATTTCACTGCAGCAATTTGGGGTAAGTGCCTCATATAGATATGTATTCATATATTCCATTATGAAATTAGAACATTTTAACAAATTTTAGTAAAATTTTTAAATAGGCTGCAATTTGTGTTAAGCAATAAAGCTCAAAGAGTTTGACACATAGAAAGCACTGAATGCTGTTTGCTGTGCCCAAAAAAGTAAGAAAGTACATGTGATAATACTGATAGAAGAATCAAGCCAGTTTTTCATCACATGCACCGCCCAACAGACTAATAATGAACTGATGCCATGTACCTCTGGGCTGCTGTGAACCGGACTCTGTTCTGGTTGTGGCTCCAGATCTGAGACCGTTTGTTGTTCTGCAGGCTCTGTTTTGTGAGACTCCAGCTCCCTGTACCTCCTCTCTTCTGCTGCAATCCTCCTCCTTTCCTCCTACAGAACAAATAAAACATTGGACCACCATTTATTTGTATGAGCATCATAAATCTGACTGGAAAGGTATGTCTTTTCATGCTGGATTTTTAGACCAAGACATTACAAACATAGCTTACATTGAAGAGTGGAAATTAAATTGGACATGGAAATCATGGTTGACTACAAAGTCTCAACAATTCAAGTAATTAAAAAAAAAAAAAAAAAAATCACAAGTTGTCTCTCGGGCATTAGATCCTATCATGTAGTTTTAGAACACTGACTTTTTTACAGCAGCAAGTTAACAGAACTCATTGGTATTAGGCAGCTAAAGGTGGAAAAACTCTAATTCTTTTAAAGCTACTTTTCCACAAAAATGCTGACTAGGACAATATATTTTTAACAGCTTTTAGACTACTTTACTGAGGCTTATGGAAAAACACAGAACAGTTACTGATACTTTAAACACAGGGGGTTTTCTTTTTTTACAGTTTTGTGCCATTTCATTTATTCAATCTGTCACTTCAAGTGACTGGTCTGGACACAAACCATGACATTGTTATGATGCAAACTGTGCAAGGAGGGGCCGTGTAACACTGTGCACATGAACAGAAAATGGTGGACAATACAAGCTGTGTGAGCTGGTGGTAGGGATGTGCCTGGAATGCTGCAGTTAATCTGACTGTGTTGCATCTTGTTCCGCACCTGCCAAGTAATGTACTTTGGCAAATTTAGAAAGTGGTGAATCGGAAGGGATGAGCCAGACCCCTGATCACCACACAGCCCACTGATTTTTCACAAAATCAATAGGGGAGGGTGAACTTATTTACATTATTTGGCTAAGGTGCCTGTGAAGGAATGTTCTCTAGGGTCTACCATGCTCAGCCTTCCCCCCTGTGCTTCCAGGTTAGGTTCTGGACCACTGCAGACTTAGACAAGGGGTTACAATTAGTAACAGTGATAGGGGGCTGTATATCAGGATAGCTTATTAATATTGGTTGCATGAGGACCAGTGGAGAGGAGTTTTTCCACATTCACAGACACATCAAAAATTCTACAACTTGAAAAGCTACAACTAGAATTGTCTCAAGGAATATTTATGGGGGTGAGGAACCACAACACAAATCAAATTTTTTTCAAGGTTTTGCACTACAGGAACATATAATTATCACTCTTTGTTAAATACAGGTCAAAGCTGCTCCAGCCTTTAGCTGTAGAACAAGCTTTCCCACATCTGAAGGAGTAATGAGCCACTTACCCTGTCCTTGAGTAGCCTCTCCCGCTCTGCTCTGGCCTCTCGCAGCTTCCGCTCCATCTCCATCAGGTCCGGTACACCTAGACACGGACTTGAAGATGACCAGTGTCAGCATCTGGCTCACGGTGAACCACAAGGTTCAATCTAAACCAGCAGGCAGTGGGAGCCCAAAAATATTTAGCTCTGTCATGGTCCATATGAGGGAACAACAGAGGAAAGAACTTGTTGCCAGATGTTTGTTAACAGAAGGAAGCCCTTTTCTTAGATTCTTACATGCTAGGAAAATGCAGTGGTTGTCTGGATTATTGCAATGAGTTGTTTTCTTTTCTTCTCTTTTTTTTCCAAAATTGAGGGTTGCTGAGTTTCAAAAAACTGTTCTATACACTGGGCATTGGTAACTAAGAAGAATGTACGCCATTAAATTCACACTCCTGCCAGCCACATAATTATTATGGAAAATGTGCACTGATCTTTGTACCGCGACTTACACACAAAATACATCTTGCTGACATTGCTTATGGCGCTTATACCAATGCTTATAATGTCTAGGTAGCATGCAGGAAACTTTTAACCAACAACAATGTCAGCGAGATCTGTTTTGTCTGTAAGTGACATTGCAAAATACAAACACCTTCTGCACCTTCAGGCCACCTCAGTGGACAGAAAGTTTAACACTACAATGTAGTGAGTCCCAGCATAGTACACACCTGGCTGCCCGTGAGCTGCTAGCACTGCTACAGGGGCTGAGGAATCCCTGTCCATTGTAGTGCCCAGGTCTGAGTCCATCGTCGCCCCGGTTACTATGGTGTTGGGAGACCACCAGGAGTGGTGGAGTCAGGGCCTCAGGGGCCTGACCATCTGGGACCATCCTCAACAGTCCTACAAGCAAAGGACGGAGAACACAAAGAAAAGACATCAACCGCAAATAATACTCTTGAGAGAATGAACTACCCACACATTTTTTAAAGAGAAATTCACAACAAGGAGCAACAGGGAGTCGATGAAAAGGGCTTTAATGCTCAGTTTGATCCGGTAAAAAGGCTGAATCCGTCTAACCCTAAACCTAAGATAATGGACAGTTTTGCAATATTGTATTTTTGCTATGTTTGAGCTGAAATGTGTGGTGGAGTGACCCAACAGAAGGACTGAGGTAAGGGTGGGGGGATGGGGGAAGAGACAGACCTCAAAAATCCAGCATCCGAAACAGAAACACAGGGCTGCTCCACCGGTTCTACCAGTAGCACACGGTTAAGTCAGTGTGACCCCCACTTGTTTATTTCTTTTTCCACTCAAAACAAAGGAGTCAGGAAAACACACTAGAGAATGGAAAATTAAATGGATTTTTTTGTCATTTATTTTACCTACTGTTTGCTCACCTTGTACCGACAGAGGCCTGTCAGTGACCTTGTTCCGATGAGAGTTCCGCCGCCTGGGCAAACTTGTCAGTTCTTTGGTTGAATCCTACAAAAAAAATTGCTACATTTTAAAAAATTAAAAGTTAAGAAATACTGTTTGCTTAAACCAACTCAAAACAGTGTGCATCAAAAGAAAAAAAGCAACAGAAAAAAAGTGTAATTTTGTGAATTATGTTCCTGATTTGAATGCAATTTAGGGATGTCCCCCTCACACCTGTGCTGCCTTGTGAATGGCCAGCGGACTCAGTGACATCACACAGGGGGTGGATCCTGTGATGTTAGACCAATCAGAGAGAGGTTTCTTCTCCTTCAGTATCTGATCAATGTCCCACACAAGAAAATGAGAAAGACACAGCATATGGAGGAATGAAAAATAAGCCCAAGATAGTTCAGAGGTAACAGGGCGATAAAGCTCAAGTGCAAGTTGCAGGGCAAAGCTCAGCACAGTCATATGAGAACACTGTAAGGAGTTAAACATTACCCCCCTTTCTGTATCTCACTCCTCGCTCCACCTCTCTGACTCACAAACACGAGTGATTCACAGGCTATGGCCCCTGTTAACTCCTTTGTTCCGAGACCACTTCTCACAGTCACACATGTAAGAACACTTCCCCATGACCATTATCACTGGAGGACCACACAGATCTGGTCTTGTCCTCAGTCCCTGAACCTCTGTATCTTCAACCAATAGTGTTTACAGTCACATGCACACAGTTTGTGCATATTGCTTCCACCAGTCTCCCCCTCCTGGCTCACAAACCAGGAATCACGAGTCAGGAGAGAATTAAGTGAATTAGCAGTACAGGCTTTACTCAAAGCAGACGTCTGGAATTGGGAGCTCAGTATAAAGACATCCATTGCAGCATGATTTACCTTAGCTGGCATCCATGGTTCGAAAGGTTCTCTCCCCTTCCTGCTCCTTTCAGTCTTCCTCTCCTCTCCTCCAGCGTCTGTCCCTGGCTCTCCCAGTCCCCTCCCTCAGATACACCCTTTTGTCCTGGTCTCTCTCTCTCTTTCTCTCTCACTCGCTCTTCTCTCTCCCCCTCCCGCTCTCCCTCTACCTCGCAGTTTTCCACTCGTTCTACTAAATTCTACACAACAAAGTGGAACTCCAAGTCTTTCAATTACAGCAGTAGGACATTTGGATACCACAGATTATAACTCGTCACCACGAATCCATGGAGGACCAACAGTGCTAAGCAGTGGGCTTCTGCATCACTTCTTTTCTGTACTCCTTCAAGTGCTACTTTTACTTTTGTAACTGGAAATGAATACTAATGGCAAGACATAATGAATTCAAGATAAACTCACAGACAGTGAGCCTCCTTTCTGCTGCTGTAATCCCCCCCCCCCCCCCCCCCCCCCCCCC
>UFQX01001026.1:25520-39146 GCA_900497675.1 Arapaima gigas
CCCCCCCCCCCCCCCCGTCCACCATAACATAACATTTCCCCAATATTTGAGTATAGCTCAATACTAAATCTATACTAGTACTGATCTTCCCAGTACCAAAAAAAGCAGTTCTGTCACTGTTACAAGATACAGAAGAAGGTGATTTGAGAATAAGCCTAATATTTCAGATGGCGACATGCATTTGCATGCACATGCATCAGGACCTGCATGGTTTAGGTCAGTATGGACTATTCACCACTAAAACCACTGGCTTACCCTGTGAGAGGTATGGAGCAGTTCCCGTCTTTCTTGTTTCAGTGCATTCAGCTCCTTGTCTTTCTCCCTTTCCATCTCCTTGACCTGCTTCTCCAACTGCAGCACACGTTCCTGTGATGAAACAAGTGACAGAGGAAGCAAGAGTCAGAAAAAAAACATATCTCTGTACCACATCAAGTACTATTATTTAACAAATTTTTATTTAAGCAATGCTTTTTTAATGTGATTTATAATGATATACACACTATACTAAACTATACACAATCACTGAATTATTTATACAGGAGAACAATGAAACGCTTGTTCACATTAAGGGCAGTTTAGATTCCCCATTCCGCCTGAAACACACATCACCGGACTGTGCTAGAAAATCAGAGCACCTGGAGGAAACTGACACAAACATGAGAAGAACTTGCAAACCACACAGACTGAACCAAATCTGAAACCACAGCTCAGCAAATATAAGGCATCGACACCATCTGCTTCTACCAGCAACAGAGACGTTAAATTAAAAAATAGTAGGTGCAGGCTCTTCGGTCTGCAGTAGGAGGGCAATTATTTTACTTAACCTCATATTTTCCCAAAAAGCTCTCAAATTCTACTGTTCAGGTGATTTTAAAAGGGCAATCTGCAGAAAAGCATAAATGATGATTATTTTTAATACTGCTTATTAATTGTCATACCCCTCCAGTTAATATTCCCGTTTTTGTCTTCTGTCAACCTTTCAAAAATTCAACACATTTAATTAATCTAGAAGGTGATGGAATGAAAAGATCATAATTGTAACGACAGACAAAAAAGTCAACATAGTAGGAAGACCTTGACGGAGTGGGTTTAGACATGTCAGGTCAGAAAGAGAGATACAAACAGTCAGACATCCAAGACAGGAGTGATGCATCAGCTCCCTTCTGATCTCGTTCCCTTCCTCCCTCAGTCTGTCTTCCATCTCAAGGGTCTGACTGTGATGCGATTACCCAACTCCTCTAGCACATCATGCGACTAAGATAACACCAACTGAGAGTCTGCGTTTGTGCCAATGGGGAGGGTGTTATCATGTTATCATCCTCCCAGGAATATTAGTGTACAAGGAGGCAGATTTGTACCAGGAGAAAGCCAGTTACAGTTGTTATGTTACCGAAACCTGATCACTTTAATAAATCATTCAAATTAAACTCCTGACTATGGAAAAAAAGAAGTGGTTATATGTATTAAGTAAAATAAAACAGATCACAGGCCTAAACTGGCAGTAAAAAATGCATCTCCCTGTCCCTCTCATGGCCTGCCCTTTGTCACCTGTGCAGTGTTGACGGCATGCTGCTGGAGCGACACTTCTCTCTCCCTCTCTGCCTCACTTTCTCCCTCCTCTTCCTCAATCCTACTCTCTCGCTCCAGGAAACGGAACTCCATGTCTTCGAAAACTCGCACTGCTGACTCCATTGCCTCCTTCTCCTGGCAGACAGTAAGAGGGGAAGAAAAAGACAGACAGAGAAATCTTTTGTGGTTAATAGAGGCTCCTGGGTTTCAGATACAGAAATCTGCAAAGCTGAAGCAGTACATTAAGGGTTTGATGCAACTCACTAATGCCAACCGCATTAGTGTTAAGAAGGAAAACATAAATTACATGATTCAGTAACGAAAGTGCTTTTTAAAATATCTCAGTGGAGATGTTGGACTGCTTACTATAAATTGCACATGCAGAACAAGGCACAGATTATAGAGGCCAAATTTTGTTTTGAACTGACTGTGCAAGTTACCACTTGCTAATAGTGAGAAAGATACTGTTCCAGTGGATGCCAGCTCTCCTGCCAGGTCCAGTATGACTGGCATTGTGCTAACAAAGCTGCTGGGTTTAGCAGGGTGTGTTTGGGAGGAGCACACATTCAGCCTTTGAGGCAGCCAAGAAGTCGCAACGGGCCTTGCGTTTCAGCCCAATCCAGTACAGTTTACAGTTATTATTACAATGGGGAAGAAAAAACCTTACCAGTCACCTGGGGCAAGTGCTGGTAAAGAATGTGTCTTGTATTGGAATTGCAAAATGCAAAAACTGGAACTGCAAAAACAGCTCTCTTGTGAAAGGATCACATGTAAAAAAAAAAAAAAAAAAAAAAAAAAAAAAAAAAAAAANCTAATAATTTTGAAACCTTTTTTAAAAAAAAAAAAAAAAAAAAAAAAAAAAAAAAAAAAAAAAAAAAAAAAAAAAAAAAGCTAGAAGAGCATGAGATTACGAATATACGGGATAAGATGACAGGTATTCTAGTGCTTGCCGACTGGGATGAAGCATAGGACCCTACCATACCAATTTGATGACCTACCCACTCAATCCCGCCACCCTAACACACCACCTTGTACGCTCTTCACTGGGGTCATCAGGTAGGCACCATCGTTCAATACCCCTATCCCACTTTTCCCCACTCTAGTTGAGCTCTCCTCAACCACAGCCATTGACTAGCCCTCTCGGCTACTTGCGACAACTCTTTCACCGCTTCCCTTAACCAACCTTCTCTAACTCCAAACCCACTCAACAACAAAGTAGTAGTTTTTGCAACAAAGCTTCTAGCACCTGCCTCTACCGGTTTAACATATGCGTGCCACCCCCGCTCACGAACTTCATATTACCTTTTCATACGAAGGGCTTAATATGCAAAATAATGACATTTCTGCTCAGCATACAACCCTTCTTACAATCTTAACATAAATGCAGCACAGAGTCCTGCCACAGACACAAGCTGTCAACCCCGAGGTAAGTGATCCCTGACAACATAGCTCTAGTCCCTGGTGATCAGTTCAGCACAAGAACCAAAGTTAACATGAAAAAATTACTCATAAGAACATTTAAGAACATTCCAAAGCACAATAAATCCGTTTATCCACGTAAAAACTTGATTATGCTGAGTGCAAGGCAGTACGAACTACTTCCGACAATGCAAATCGCTACACACAAACAGGATATTGCATGCAGAGCATGTACAGATGGAGATACCCCACTCTCCAGTGCAAAGCAATAGTACAGAACAACAGCTGAGTCAGAGTTCACACAGCATGGGGTCACCTGCTGCAACTGTAGTAGATGCTGGTCTTGCTGACTCCCATCCTGAGTGGGAATCTGCTTCTCCCTCTCTGCATAGCGCTTCTTGAGTTCCTCCACCTTGGACCGTTCCTGCTCCAGGGTCTCTCGCTCCTGCCAACGAGAAGCAGAGCAAAATGAAAGCACAGTGACAGACAGAGAGATGTTTATCAGAGAAGTGAGATTTGTACCCCTCTATGTTTTCATTAAACCACAATGCAAATTTGAGGTGGTTACAGAAGTAGGCTGATGACTTGCACGTTTTGCACTTGTGAGCTGCGATGCTTTTTGCTACTATGGTCCACATGAAGAGCTTCATCAACAAATACGAGGTTGAGTGTCAAACTTTCTTCCACTAGAAAGGTTAACTGTATGATAATTTAATATCACAATCTGAAATATCCACTCATTCCTTTGCAAATTCTCACATAGCACTACATGATATCACATGCTGATACCACTCTAACCCTTTTTCTTAGCACTGTATTATGTATCGATATACACACTCTCACACTTATCTTGCCAACCTCACATCTATCCATATACTGTGGCAGGACAGATTTCCTATCATGTCATGTCTTGCAAAAAGCTGCCAACCACACCTCTCGCTCTTACCACCCACAGAATGCATCACCACCTGTTAACTTATGCAATTCTCCCCCATTATGTCGCCACTTGCAGCTAAACGGTTACCATGACAGGCCGATCATTGAGGGAACTGTTTGTACCTGTTGCCTCTCAGCCTGTCGCTGCAGCATCCTTAGTTTGGTCTCCTCCTGCAATTTCTGCAGCTGCTGCATATGTGTACGCAGATTCTCTCTCTCAGACTGTAGCTCCCCTTGCAACAAGGCAACCTCCAGTTGCAGCTGCAAATGTAGGAAATTAAAAGGAATAGAGTACACTTGGTACTGGACAACATTGTCCGGGCTACATGTTTCCATTGGGTGCCCAAAAAGGCGCCTCTTTCACGTGTTGTGTACAATTATGCGTTTGTAAACTTGTACACATATCTCTCTTAACTTCAGGTTTGAGAAGAACATTAGCCAAGTTCCTCACTTCAATTTTCAGCTCCTCCCTTTGCTGATCAAGCTCTGTGATTCGCTGTTGCAGCATGGAGGGTGATGTCAGGACCCTTCTCATCTCCCCTTCAAAATGTCGGGCATGGGACTAACAATGACGTTGTAGTCAGCAAGAGCGATCAAAGAGTACCTACTTCAAACAAATCTGCAGAATACTTAAAATAATATACCCTTGTCCTTACCCGTTCACTTTCAGTGCCACTGCTCTCAATATCTGACTCCGCCCCTGAAGAACTGGGGCTTTGCCCTTCGATCACCCTTGTTATCCATGGGGGGCGTCTGCTTCTCTCCCATTGGCTCCTCTGCGTTTCCCCATTGTGCTGAGGCATTCCTGATCAAAGGCAACTGAAAGTAAAAGTTACAATGTGTTACCGCAGGTTTATTACTGGAAAGCTATGGAGTTGATGATAGATGACTGGTGTACAACTCAGAAATGCCGCAGTAAACTTTCCAAAACAAAAATCCCCCAACCCTTTCGCTCAAAGGCAGAAAAACGCCTACAGGAAATAGGGAAATAGGAGTGAGAGTAATTAAATGATGTGGTTTTGAAGCTCAGGCGTACAGAATCTCTCTGTTTCTCGCTCTGAAAAAACCAACCCATTGAAATTTCTCATAAGCACAATAAAAAAAACGAGGGTGCACTTGAGTGTTCACCGCCACTATTTCACACAGACACACTGTAGTAACACATTGAAATGAAAAGCATAGATAAAAGACAGAAATGGCTTGTTCTTATTAAGCATGTGCCACAGAATAAAACATGCAGAATAAATCAAAACCATATTATCCCCATTTCCTTTTTGTGGGACAGGGACAGTTATTCTGTAACAAGTATGGGAATAGGACCCAGACTTTTGTCCAAGCTTTTCCCAGCCCCTCTCCATCCCCAGGCACTTCTCCCTGCACTCCAAACTCCATGCGAATGCCTTATTAGGTCGCAGGCGGGGGACTGGGAAGCCAAGGGGATAAATATATAACTGAGATGCAAGTGAGGAGTTCCAAACACAGAATGGCACCCTGACACAGACAGAGAGAGGCCAAGAGAGCAGGGGTAAATGGGCTCTAAAATGTCAGCGTCCAGTGTCATTTTTCCTATCAAAGAAGATTGCCTAGCAGCACTGCAAACATTTAAAGGATCACAAGAAGATGTGCAGTACACCAATTATTAAAGCTCACTAAAAACATCAACACGTGTAATTTTTTTATATTCATTATTATGTGTTTTGGTTCCACATGTACAGCCCTTAAAAGTTGATATGTTCAGAAAAAGCACGCTATAATGCAACAGGGAAACCTGCCGTATGTACAGCTCTCATACTGTAGCTCCAAACAGCACAGTGCAGCGTCACCAAGCAGCTGTGACATTGAACGGAGGTTAGATGCCATGTGACACATCCAGACGGAGGCGCGTTTACGTCATCCACCAAGTCCGGATTCAGATGCAAGTCCAGCTCAAAGGTACACAGGGGGTAGGGAAAGAGGGGGTGTGTGTGATTAAAGTCCAAGCTTTCATTGTCAACATAAAAGTTTAACAAGAAACCAACAGAACATGAACAAATATTTGAGGACAAAAACACGGGCTTGGGGGGGTGGGGTGGTTGGTACACAGAGCAAGAAAGAAACCAACAGACGTAGCAGTAAACACAAGAAGTGGGTGAAAGGTAAGCTAAAAAATGGAAAACAATAAAGGCAGATAGCGGGGAGTAAAGCTGATTTAATAGGCGGGAAATTGAACATAAGTACAGAGGAGTGGCAGAGAGATTAGCAGGAGATAAAAACACACTTACTGGTGCACAAGGCTGTTACCAAAGTGTTGCCATACAGTGACCAGTGTGAAATACCTGCCCCCAGCTCAGAGGATAATCTCTTCCCAGGTGAGTCCTTACACTCTCCTGCTAATCCTGCTAGATGCCTCAGTAAAGCAATAACAAACAACTCCCGATTCCCCTTCTGGAACCAGTACAAATACAGAAGACCTTCCATTCCCCTGCTTTCTTGCTCCTCATGCCTTTTTCATTTTTATCCATCCGTCCTCAATAACCACTTTCCCAATGCAGTATGGTGGGCAGGGCTCAAAGTGGAAAAAAAATAAGTTCCAGTGCACCTTTACTGGCCTACTGTTGTGCAAAATGGTTGGTATCACCTACATTTTAAGAATTAAATTTTGAATTTCAGCAGAGACTACAGGATAGATATTGCTAATGTTCACAGCACATGTTTCTTTAATAAATGGGATGCAAATTTCAAACAAATGGTAAAAAAGCAATGCATGAACCATGTTGCACGTAAAGTTATAACTTAATGCACCCTGGGTAAGGTCATGTAGCTGTGAGGGTTTTTTTTATGAATAGTTACCACATACTACAGCAGTCTTTTGCTCAGCCAGAGAGTCTGGTTGGACGAGAGCAGAAAAGAGCACCGGGAGCTTATGAGAAGTGCTGGTGCACTACAAACAGTCCTGGTTTTCTAAAGAGCAAAACACAAAAGTGTCAGTGCTGCATACCAGTGAGTACTGTCTCACTTTGACCAACTTGGTCCAGAGCCAATCCAGGTGAGGCAGGATATATATTCTGTGGGTCTATCATACACTTACACATTTACACATACACACTATGTGGACATTGTAGATCCACAAGTTGACCTGAGACATGTCTTTAGACTGTGACAGGGAACCAGATCATCTGGACAAAACCCATGCCAACACAGAGAGAACAAAGTCCATACAGACTGAGCTTCGTTCAAATCCATATAGGAACTTCATCTGCAAGATAAGGGTGTGCATCACCCTGCTGCCCTTTTGTTCATTTCTCATTTCAATTCAGACTGCAGTGACTATTTCAGGAACATGTACGTCAGCCCTTCATTCTTTTGGACAGAACTCATACAATTGCATGCTCATATCAAACAGACTATTGCCCACACAAATTCTAATGTGGTAGGTCCTTCCTCAGCTTGGCACACACAGCAGTTTGAGAGCTAGCATGGCTGGACCAGGCCTCAGAGCTGCCTGGTATTGTCTGGCAAGGTCTATCATGAGAACACAAACACAAGCGTCAGGTCTGTAGACATGCGTTAAGCACATTGCTGTGGGACACTCAGTACATCCCCATCTCCCGCCTCATCCTGCTTGACAGTTCCATTCATCGGCCTTTCCGGTCCCTTGTTGAGGTTTCATCACATTCTTTTGTCAGGATGGGTCAGTAAAACATCCTTTTTCATTGCCTGTCTGTTCCCTGAATGTATTGCACCCTTGAGCAAATGAGAACCAACACACACACACACACACTATCAGATCTTACACTGGAGGGTGCAGAATTGTGAACTGCAGCTGTGCTTTTTAGACACGGCGAACTTATCTGTTAAGCAAGAAAATAATTGAACTCTTCAAACTCTTTGCACAGTTTTCTTAAACATATTTTCATACAATTGACATTGTATAGTTCAACTGTTTCATGCAATAAGCTTTTCAACATACTTTGTGAAATTGCATTTGCTTGACGTATAACAGCAATTAAAAGTGACCTTCACTTCAACCCTGCTGTACAAGCGCTGCAATCCAGAAGAATATCATAGGCGATGATCCCTCTGCTGATGCTAATGGTACGACTGCAACGAAATATTCCCAGAATTTATATCTCTAGGACTGGATCTCATTGGCTTGTACTTTAAACTAGTCCTTTATTTATTGTGAAAACACCTGTAAGACCTGTGAGTGATCTTGCCCTACACGCACATCTAAGTGAACATCCATGAAAGGAAGAATAGATCTATAGGATATTTTGACAGCGCTGTTGGCCGTGTGACCTTCTCCCAAGAGATGGTTCATCGACTCCAGAGCTGTCATCGTCCCACTATGGCTTGAGTGCAATAAACAGCTGGGGGGGACAGGAGTGCCTACAGCTGAAATGTGGCCCTCAGATCAGCACCTTGATGTGAACACAGCTGACACCAGCAGGAAGCTATTGGAAATATACCGCATTCTGAAAGGAAGAAGATGTTGACTAGAAGGTGCCCTGAGTAGTAGATTCCAAGCCTTTTTTGAGGATGCAGTTCCACAGTCTGAGGGCAAAAGCAGCGTATGAAGCAATATGCAATACCTAAAATATTTTACATACTTAGTTATTTTATTCACTTTGAAGACTACTTCAAAAGATTCCATGCGGCATGGAAAAAGCATAAAGGTTGTGTGAACGAGAGGAGAGCGGAGGTGAGAGGCTGACAGGAGGTGAGAAGGTGAGAGGAGATGAGAGGTCCTCCATGACAGGCTGTTACCGTCTCGGATTTGTCTGAACAAGTGGATGATGAAACTTGTTTAGGAACAGAGAAGGAGTTTCAAGGTTCGTTTTCTCACGGTCTCCACCCTCCACCCTCCCCCCCACGGGTGGCTGTCCGGGGTTTTCGCGTTTTCCACGAGTCTCTTTACTACGGTATTTTCCTTCATTCAGCCGCTGACCAGTTCATTCAAATCGCGCTTATTTCAAATCATTCCACACACTACACAGTAATGCAAGATACATAAATATATACATATTTTTATATTTAGGAAAAAAAATATTAAAAGGAAAAAACCTTTATGATTCGCATCCTTTAAACATGCATCAACAGCCCGGTAGTTCTCTGTTATTGTACGCCCACTATTTTAAAACATTAGTAGTTAAATTAACTTTATATTTTTTTAAGAGTTATGCGAAAGACTGCCGGCTTCTTTGTGCTTTTAAACTACAGAACGAGACATTTTCAAAGCGTCAAAGTTTAACGGCGCGCTTTAACACACCGAACCTAAGCGTGGAGCTGCTGTGTTCCAGTCCGGTTTACCCGCAGGTACGAGGTTCGGGAGCCAAAGACGCCTCACCTGTCTGACACTTTCCGCCCTTTCAGCCCCTTTTCCTTCAACATTTGTCAGTTTGTGCACCAAAAAGAAAGAAGCAGGACACGTATATCCACACACTGGTCGTACCTGTTCAGTAGTTCCTGGTTTTGTCCAGACTCTCCCGGCGTGTGAACTTGTGGTCACGCAAAGTGCATAAAACTAACTAAACGGTTTGTGACACACACACACAACACAACACACACAACAAAAAAACAAACTCCTTCCTTCTGACGAACAAAGGAAACCTGTTTACGTCTCGTCGGTTTTCGTTTTCGAGCCGACAAAACCGAAGGAGCGGCGCGCGCTCCTCAGGAATGGCGGCAGGTGGAACAGGACGCAAAACGGAGCGAAACCTGTGTGAAAAAATGCTCTCCCAACTCCAGCCTCACAGACCCGGCGCAGGAACGGAGAAGCAGGGACTTCCAGCTCCGCAGCTCCCGTTAAAAATGTGGAACTTCAGTCCACCTTCACCTTTTGTACCAAAGTCGACTGTCATCATCTTCTGCAGGTTCATCTGGACTAACTGGACCTTTGTGAGCCGCAAGGTCCACACTGCCTTCTACCTTCTCCAAGTTATTTATATAAACGTCGCACGAGCGAAAATCAACATAGTGGTGCCACATTCTTTTGACCAGAACATCACTGTCCTCATTTTCTGCAGGAGGTTCTTAAAATTAACCGAAATGTGGAATCCACACCTAGAAAAGATGTGAAATGAGTCAAAATGACTCCCGCAGAGCTCCCATGGTAGAACAGTAGAAGTTTGAGTGCATCTGGGGTGATGCACCTATGGGGGGAAGTGAGCAGAAGAGTGAAAGCAAAGCAACCAACAGGGACCTACATCTGGGAATTCCTTGCTCATTCTGGATCAAACCTATAACCAGATGTCTCGTGGTGAAAGAAAAGACTAGTTTCCAGCACGTTGACTCACGCTGTTGACCGGAACGGTCGATACCCTCCTGTTGTGGGCGTTGGCTTTCAGAAATCACCCCTCATGTTGTCCTCCTGAATGTCACCAAACTCCATGTAAACATCTCCATCTGCAGCACATAAGAAGTGCATCCATCTGTCCTTCTGACACTTTGCACCACACTGAGGCATTACAAGGATCTCCTCCACCCTCTAAATGCTGTCAGAGATAAACTGGGTGAGAAAGATCGAGCAGCAGACAAGGCAAAGTGTGCAGAATGGAAAACAGGAGGCAGATGGCAAGCAAGTCCCTCAAACACAATAAGACAATAAATTGGAAGGGCTCAATACCTGTTCCAAAGGCAACTTCAAAGTGCTGTGCATTTTCTTGAAAAAAGCCTCTGATCCTATAAAACACCATCTATTGTCTAACTATAAAAACACACACCGCTCCGTTTTTGCATATTACAGGTGTGTGAGAAGTTACCCAGCATGCCTGTCCGGTACAGGTAGAGCAGCGAGACAAAGGCATTTTGTCCGTCGGCTCAGGTGTTGCACCTGCACACAACCCAAAGGGCACAAGACTCTGATCTTTAGGGTTGGGTGACAATGTGTTCCTTAATGTCGGTGGCATTTCAGTGACCACTGAAGTTGTTCTCAAAAGGGTTTTATCAGTGCAAAATTGTGAGCACAGCCTAAGAAAAACAAAGAAACAGCAGGCAGCGAACAGCCCTGACGTCACTCCGCTTGCACAAAGTTGGATGGGGGGGGCTGGGAAAGGCACTGGGATGTAGAAACTCCACAAAGTTGTCACACTTCAGACAGTGGGACTTCTCAAGTGCTATAACTCTTTATTCAAGGCCAGTTTTTTTACAAAAGAAAAAAAAAAAATCCAAAAACACATCAAAAAAGAAAATTTCCATGAAAACTTAGTTTCATTACTATTGTATAGAATGGAGTACTTTTAATATATGAAAGCAACACGTTGGACCACGCAGTTCTAACAAATTATCACCGTATGCATGGACTCAAAAAGCCGGAAACGCAGGTCTAAGTGGCTAGATTCCAATCCGCAGTTTAATCACAAATATACCTCATGGAAGAAGAGCTGAAAAGAAAATATACCATCCCTCTTATCAAACAAAGGGACATATACAAGAAGAATATTAAAATGTAAAAATCACACCCAGTGACAAACCTTCCTACCTTAACAATAGCATCAGTTTCTATTTTTAAAAGGCACTTATTACCACACTCCTCCTACCGAACTGTTTCAACATAAAAAAAAACAGTACAGGTTCCGTTTCCATTAAATGCATGATTAACAGGTGGAATTCATAATATATTCAAAAAACACGATTCAAGTAGACATGATTTCATGTTGCAGAAATTTCTTTTCTTATTGGATTGCTGTATTGTTTTAATCGTAGTTCTTCATTGTTTTCTTCTTTTATGCCTTGAAATTCAAACGTCATGAAGTCCGCAAACCAGGTTGGCAGGTACTGCAACATCTGGAAGAGAAATGAAAAAATGAGAGTTTGAGGTAGACACACACACACAGACACACACAGTAAGTATTGGTGTTTCCCTGGAAGCCCAGGAATAAGTCAACTCTGGGGTTTAGTTAATAGACAAAGTAGAATCAAGCCAACAGGGACTTTAAACAAAATAAAACATGGAATTACAGCCACAAGAGTAAACACTATTTTGTAATATTTCAATGCTGATTTATTCATAGGTACGTAAACACAGAACAACAAGAGCCGGCACTGTGTTTTCAGAACAATAGAGCATCAGCACCCCTTCAGCTGATTGACAGAGAAGTTCATAGAACAGTCAAGAAGCACAGAAAGACCCCCTATTATACCTATTTTAGCAGGCTTGGGCAGATTCAGGTTGGCCATAATTTTCACAAATTCTTCCAGTGACTTGGTCAAGCGGGGATTAAACTTTTTCTCTTCATACACTGTGGACACAGTTTGACCTTCAGGAGAAATGAATAGATATGCATTTTTAAACATGTTAACAAAACATAAATAAATTAATTATAGTTTTCCATTATACAATGGGTCCTCTTTATCTGATGGGGTACTTATACAACAGCTCTCCCATAAATAATGAATTAAAAATGCAGAAAAAAAATGACCAACAGATAACAAGAAGAAGAAGAAGAACAAGAACAAGAACAACAACAGATGCTGGACTGCAAGTCAGACCTATTGTCCAAAGGACATGTTATTTAGTCTCAGAAAAAAGTGGTCATTGAATAAAGAGGATCACCATATGGATTTAGTGTTCTATTAGTATACTGGACAGGCCATGAACATCGTAGTTGACCCTGAACTGATTCTGTCAACCTATTTCAGTAACTGTGAGACAGGAAAGGTGTCCCCCACAAACGGGGTACCTTTTACACAAACGCTTTCATTTAGAGTTAACATTTTACCCTAACTTCATATAGTTATCTCCCGATATCCACCCCTTCGAGGGTTGGGGACTTTCCTTTAGTGCCTTAATTCATCCTAAGCATTTTTTGGAATGTACAAGGTCTAAACTTTGACTTTGCACTTATTTATTCAATTATCAGACACCTTTTTCCAAAGTTACATGTAACGATTATAATGTAGAATCTTCCAAGTACACTTAAAATTCATTTCCAAATACATATTACAGCACAGTAACACACACACACACACACACACACACACACACACACACACACACTATTAACTGTGGCAGGAAATGTGGCCAAACTGAAATCTGGAAACCTGAGACTGGGGAATGCCTCTTTCCCTGCAAATTTTAAACTCTGGTCAGGTGACTGAATTTGGAAAAACCCATAACTCCTTGAGTAATGAAACAAATGGGTAATGTCTGCTTTTCTCGGGTGATCTGGTTTCGTCTTGGTTCTATAACGCGCATCTCACACGGCACCGTAGATGAGACCTGTTAGTGACTGGAGGAGCATCGCCTCTCAGTGCACTCGTGAATTGACAACCAAGACAAACTGTCACTCGCTTAAAGCCGAGGACCTGTGGCAAACAGAGCATCTTTCCTGCAGCAGACATTCTCACCCAAAGCAATCGCTGACATATTAGATATTTGAAACAAATGTTAACCATCAAACTGAAATATATACGGCTTAGAAAACGTGGCTAAATGAATTAAATCACTTCTGGCTAGACATTCACGTTGAAGCAACAAATGTATCATAATGGTTACTTAAAAAAAAAGTCTCCCTAATCATAATACTTTTTTTGTACAAACTATTTATGCAATTTCTAGAAAACTATACAAGACTTGAAAACCTTACAACATCATCATCTTCCAAATACCTTTGTAATCATGTGCAGGGTAGATCAGACAGTGTCCAGGCAAACTGAAAATCTGTGTGTGGACAGAATTGTAGAGTGTTTTTGAACAACCTGTGAAGTGATGGGGGGGGGGGA